>PVKN010001050.1:0-58537 GCA_004027915.1 Capromys pilorides | reverse complement strand
TAATCCTTGTCTGGGCAGAATGTGGGTTCTAAATCCTTGTCCATTATGCTTCTGGTTCCTGTTGCTTCCCTGGCCTCTTCTCTGTTACTCATTAATGTGTGTTTATTAAGAAAACAAATGTGGGACTGTAGGCTAGATCCATCTGTTTAAAGTATAGTGGATTTTGTCTGCTCCATATTTATACTTAATTTTTTTTTTTTTTTTTTCTTTGCGGTACTAGTGATTGAATTCAGGACCCTGTGCTTGCCAGGCAAGTGCTTATTCTACTGAGCTATGTTCCCAGCTATACTTAATATTTGTTACTTTATAAGAAATTAAGGATTCAATCCCCAGCACCACATGCCACGCTAGCTCCACCCCAGGCACCCTGAACCAGCCATTGAGTCCAGGCATGGTGGTGCATGCCTGTAATCCCAGGGCTGGGGAAGCTGAAAACAGGAGGATCACTAAGAGTCCAAGCTGCATAGTGAGACCCTATACAGATACATTAAAGAGAGAGAGGGAGAGGGGAGTAAGGAAAGAAAGGCTGGATGATTTGTGCTATTGGTTTGAGAATAAAATATTCTTACTAGTGGCGAGCAACCTTCATATTAAGGCCTTTAGGTCATTGAGTTTGTCATGTTCTGTCTTTCCATTTTTCCCACTTCAAATCTTGTAAATACAAACGTTGCCCCACACGTTTTAGCACGATAAAGTCTCCGAAGGTTTCACTCTACAAAGTGATTAGGTTAATATCAAGGATTATTGGAACTAGGAAGCAGAGGAAGAATTTTAAAATATTTTTTTCCTTAATTTAAAAGTCTAAATTTTTAAATTTGTTTTTATGTATTTGGTACAGGGTCTCACTACACAACTCAGACTCGTAGTGATCCTCTTGTTTTCAGCCTTTCGAGCACCGGGATTACAGGTGTGTGCCACTATGCTGGTCTCCATTGGCTCAGCATGCCTGGGAGCAGGGCCAGTGTGGCCTGTAGTATCAGGGACCAAATCCTCTTCCTTGGGCTTGCCTTAGCAGGTGCTTAGTCCACTGAGCTATCATGCTAGCCCTTTAAATTTGTTTATTGAATTCTAATTTATTACAGTGAAGTGTTTGGATCTTATTTGTGTATTTCACTGAATTTTCATGAAAAACATTTAGTTGTTTAACTCACACTCCTTTCATATGACAGACATTTGCATTGCTTCTGAAAGATCCTTTTGCTCCTTTCTAGTCATGCAGTCCATTTCCCCAGGAAGCCATTTTTCCCTATAAATCAGTTTTGCCTATTGAACCTTATATAACTGTATTCATAGTAGTATTTTCTCTGTCACTTCTGATGTATTTATTTATATGTATTTGGTATAGGGTCTCACTATGCAGCTCAGACTTGGTGTGATCCTCCTGTTTTCAGCTGGGATTATAGACTTGAGTGTTACCACGCACTCAGCGTGCTCTGGGGGTGGGGCCAGCTGGGCATGTGGTACTGGGATTGAACTCTGGTCCCTGCGCTTGCCTAAACAGGTGCTTAGTCCACTGAACCATCTTGGCAGCCTTCTGATGTTTTTAAGGTTCATTCATGTTGGTTATATGTGGTGATTAGGTCCTTTTTATTGCCAAGCAGTATTCCATTGTGTGGCTGTATCATAATTTGTATGTCTGTTCTCTGGTAGATAAATGTTTGCATTGTTTCCAGTTTTTAGATAGCATGTTTTTTTAAGCTTTATTATAGTTTTAGCTTTATATTTAATCCTGTGATCCATCTCCATTTTTATGTATAATGTGAAAGGGTGCAGTTTTATACTATACGTTGAATATGTATATCTTTATATATGATAATTTATCACATAGGTAGTAGTTTCAGCACTAACTGGAAAAAAGGTTTCTTCTTCTCCCTTTGCATTGTGGTGGACCTTGATCAAAAACCAACTGACCATAGGAGAGTGAGTCGGCTTCTGGCGGGTTTGCTTTCTGTATGACCAAGATTAAGACATAACAAAGTCTCAATTTATCATTACCTTTACTTTAACCATCTTTGGCCAGGTAGGTTGATCTTTGTTTCCTTTATCTTCTTGTGCACCCCAGGGAACTCAGAAGAAGATCCTTGACATCGCCAACACACTGGGCCTGTCCAATACAGTGATGCGCCTCATTGAGAAGCGGGCTTTCCAGGACAAGTACTTGATGATTGGCGGGATGCTCCTCACCTGTGTGGTCATGGTCCTTGTGGTTCAGTACCTGACATGAGCCAACTGTGCCCAGGGGCTGGACAACATTCCCACTGCGTGAGAGCTTATGAGTGTATGTGTGCATGAGAGAGGAGGGCTGTCCAGAGGCTGTCTTTGAAGTGTATGCCCACCTTAAATGTGAACACAACTCAGGAACAATTGTGATCCAGTTTCAGACTTGTTTTCTGTGACATCTTAAGAGGTAGCTAGTTTCATCAAAATATGTGGTCCTTAGGAAATGAAAAAAAATCTCTTGCTTTCTCTCACCGAGGGAAGGAATGGATGACTTTCTTTCAGTGTCCACACTGTGGAAGGCTGCTACAGTGAGCCTTGTGTGGGGAACTGACTACACTCATGAAAAAGAGAGGAAAGAAACCTTGTTTCCTTATACACGTTATAGGTTAATTCATATGCTCTTGCTTCTTCCCATCCTCTCCACCCACCTGCCCCTGAAATGACATGCAGGTGACTTAACTGCTGACATTTGTCATTCTTTCCTGGAGGCAGCTACCCAGGGGAAGCAAAGGCAGGGTAACTATTGCTGATAACATGAAAGCTCTTCCACACTACAGTTGCTGGCTGTGTGTCCTTCCTAAAGTGAGGCCAGAGTAGTTTCCTGGGAGTGTTCGGTCTGGAGACAAAAGGCTGAGCTACTGATTTTTTTTTTCTCCCAGTTAGTAAAATGGTTGAGTCTTGGGTTTACATGCTGATTGGCACCTACTATGCCCAGGCTTTGGTGGGCCTTTGCTCCTTGGAAAGTAGCAGTGAGTAGAGATTAGCGCTGTCGGTTATAATCTTATCTGTAATTCTAACAGATCTAATTCTTGCCTCTTCTGTTCCGTCATTTGAAATATATTAGCAACTGCCAGCCAAGCTCCTATTCTGCCCAGGACACACTGAAGATGTTCCTGGTGTGTATGTTCTTAGAGTATTTTCAGGGACCAAGAGTGTGTTCATTTTCTGCTCAGCCCTGAGTTATGGCTAAATCAGTAGTACCCAGTATATTGCAGTGTTTATTACAAGGTCATTCAATCGTGAAATTCATTAGGTGTGGTCAGTGAAAGTACTAGCAAGATCTGATTATTTATTCATTTGTCAGGGCCAAGCCTGTCCTACTATTCTTAGGAATACTAGACTCATGGCAAGACAAGGAGTTTCCTGATCAGTATTAACTTTACCTTTGATTGTCTTGCCTCATGTACTTTCCTTTTGGCTTGAATTTTTTTCCTCTCTATGTATGTATGTAGTTGTATTCTATCTCCCTTACCTGTTCCTGTACCAGTATTTGTTTTTTCAGGCACATCTGTGGCATAGTTCCCCTTTTGGTGGATTTGCTTAACTCACAGGTTTTTAACAAAAGTGTTCTGGGTAGTAATCTCACACTTTTGAATATCTGTCACTCCAGTTTTGGACTAAATAAGAGCCCTAGATCTTCTAGGAAGAAAAATCTGGCCCCCTATTTAAAAGATTGACAGTCCTACAGTATGAAAACAGTGTTCTAGAGTGGGGACAAAGGGACTACAACACCTTCAAAACTGAATCTGACTTTGAGGAAGATACCATTTGAAGTTTTTATTTCATGTGTAACAGGTCTTAGCTGTAAAATGGATTTTTAGACTGCAAAGACTTGGTCTGTTCTCCCTGGAAACTTAAAGATCATATGAGACAACATACTTTGGAGGAAGGTGTACAAGTCACAGCTGAGGCATTGGATTTGAACTCTGGGAGACAGCATCTCCTCCAGTCATCTGCCCTTTGGTTGATAGGACATCTTTTCGTAGCGTGTACTAGTTTATGTTCCCATACTTACTTTTATAGTGATCAGTTTCCCTTGAACTTTCATGCTGCCTCTTCAAAGCCAGTTCACCCTACTTTGGAATAACATTTGTGGAGGTGGCGTGTGTCTTTACTGTTTATAGCTGGGAAACAAGTCAGTGTATCTGGAGACCTAGGGACAGAGACATTTGTCACATATTTCTCTCTCACGCTATTTCCACAGCAGGGAAGGGTCCTACGCCAGGGGAGGAGTGCCCTCTTGTGGAAATGGAGTGAGTTCTTAGGTGGAACTGGCTGGAAACTTCAGCAGATAGTCTCCACAGTGTGGTGTAAGAATTGGCATGCTTGTGGTTTGAAACAGATGGGCTACGAGGAGCAGCCTGGAATGTGTATTGTGGAGATCTGCATTGCAGGTGTGTCCACTTTAAGAAAAGCCAAACTTAAGACTAAGAGTAATTTTCTAGAAAGTTTCACTGCTGAATTTTTTCCTAAAGCCCCTTGATTTTTTGAATTTAAATACATTTGATTTGAAAACTTGGGTTTACATTCATTGTTTTTGGAACAGCTGAATAAAGTTGGGATTTATTTTATTTAAAAAATTAATATTTTGTAAAAGCATTATTCTTATGACCGATGACACCTTTGGTGTGTTTTCAGGCCAGAGACTCTCAAACATTGCTTTGTGGGTACAATTAGCTGTTTCAGAGGCAGCTAGGAAACTTTCTGGGATCTATCCAAAACCTTATGAACTAGAATAGTTTTTTTTAAATCTCAAAGATAACTCGTGTATCTTGGAACCACTGTCTCCTGGACAGAAAGCTTTGTCTTATCAAAGATAGAATTTAAAAGCATATACTGAACCAGCTCAATAGTATGTGTGAGAGCAAGATCTGTCAAGTTCAAAATGTAGTAAGTCTCTGACTTAAAAACCTTTGAGTTACAAACTTTCACAGGTATCCATGTAAGTAAGACTTTGTCAGATACAAATCTGACTGAAGACTAAAACTTGCTCATAAGTCAGGGACTTACTGTAGTCTTACTTATAGCCTTTATTATTTCAGAAGAGTTGGGGAGATGTATTGAAAGGCGTGGAAGTTCACTTCAGGGGTTGAGTACTTGCCTAGTGTGCACCAAGCCCTGGGTTCATCCTCAGCAGTAGTGCTCATGGAAAGGGGAGCATGTTAAGCAAAGCAACTCAGTGACTAAGACAGCAAAGCATAAGCTGAGGACGGTAAGTCCAGTCAGAGCAGAATATCAATATGAAAACAAATACAACGTCAAAAAGCCCTATAAAAACAGTTTAGGAAACTCCTTGTGGTTTCCAGTCTCAGCAGGCAGAAGTGTCCTGTTACTGGGTGAATGCTGTGAGTTTGTTTGTTTCTTTTTTTTGAGACAGAGTCTCTGTGCAGTTCAGACTGGCCTTGCACTCACTGTGTACCTCAGGCTGGTCTCAAACAGTGATCTGCCTGCCTCAGCCTCCTGAGTGCTGGGATTATAGGTATGTGCCACAATGGCAGGCTGTGTACTGTTCTTAAGACCCAGACTCTTGTACTTTCAAACTGGAAATCAGGCAAAGTTACTTTCCTGCATCTCTGTGATCACCGACCCTCTGAAATATAGTATGTCACTCTTCCCCACTGTATAGATAGAGTAAGGTGCTTTAGTGATTACCTGAAGGCCCCACAGGGAGTCCCAAGAAGCTGGCTTCTCTTCTGGCCAGTATTGCCCAAGAACCTGATGGGCTGGGCTCAGGCAGAGGTGTGGGAGGGATACTGAGGAGTGTGGCTTGCCTGCGCAGGTTGTAGAGCTAGCTGTAAAACACTGAGACTTTACAGGGCCAGTTTGTGGTTCTAAAATACTCTCACTAGTTGATGGGGGAAGGGGGTGTGGGAGGGCATTTGTGAAAATGGTCCCAAGATTGGAGGGTCTACCTAAGCCTTGCTATTAGAGGGCAGCATACCCCTGTCTGTGGCTGGTCTGTCTGGTCCCTTCAGCATGCAGTGTTTATAAGAGGAAGTGGAAGCAATGGTGTGTTTTGTTGGATTCCCTTTTGATTCCAAATTCTTGCTGACTCTGGGCTGCTATTGAAGCTTTTGAATATGGCCAAAAATGACCTAAAAAATCTCAGGGAATTTTGATTTCTCAAAGTGGTTGTCATCCTTACTACCCCTTCTATGTCAGTTTGTTTCGTGTGGCACATGAGAAAAATGAGAGGTCAAAGACTAGGGTGAAGCTGGCAGGTACTTAGCCCCTTAGTAAATTCCCATGACAGAATTTTTGTGGTAATCTGACTCTGCTTCAACCTATGTCCTCTAGCACCAGGACCTCAGCTGGGATTCCTTTGAGATCCTCTAGCAGTGTTCATGTGAGTGTGGATTTTACCTTGACCCCTTTTGATTAACAGGCATTGGGAACTGCCTGGGAGATTGCACCTTGATTGCTTGGCCTCAGAACACTCCATAATCTTGCATGGCTGCACTTTTGCATAGGATGTTTCCTCTAGTTATGTCATAGGCAACTCCACCACCATCCCATGTCACCTTCAAGAAGCCTGTCTCTCCAGTGTATCTCTAGCCCTACTTTTCTTGAGAGAATGGTAGTTGTTCCTCTGCTTTGCAGGGACCTTTGTGTATACCCTGCCCATAGTAAGAGTTCAGCAGCTGTTTGATAAATAGCTTGCAAGATGCCCAGGCCATGCAGCTAGCAGAGATGCATGCCGGTGGCCAGTGAAGCTGTGCCCAGGCCCTCAATGTAGCAGTCAGCAAAATAATGGGAGGATGCAGGGGACTCCTTAGGGAAAATGTGTCAGCAAGGTCTAGGGAGAGGCCAGCAGAGTGACCATCTTGTCTTGGTTTTAAAATTAAAAGATGGAAATCTTGGCAGCCACTGTAGTCTAGAATAAATGAGATAGTTCACCACCTTAAGCTGAAGACTAAGGCAGTTACAGCTAATGCAGAGCACTCAGGTATAGGGGACTGTGACCTGGGAGGCCAACTGCTGGTTCCATTGATGTCTCGTGGCCCCTCATGAGGTGCCTGTCCATGAACATTCTTAGAGAGCTGGCAGGGATTTGACCAGGCATAGGAGGGGAGGCTTCCAGCCTCAGGAGAGTGGGCCACATCGTAGTGCATCAACCTTTGTGTGTTCATAGAACCCTGCATGTGACCATTACTGAGTCAGCTGTTGAGGCAGATATCTACTCTGTATTTGGCAGTGGTTACAGAGCTCAAGTTAGCACTAAAAACCCCAAAACCAGGAGGCAAAGCTTGACTTCAAGATCCAGCCCTATTGGTGGCAGCTATGTAGCATATACCTCTCACCCTTAGCTTTCTTCTTAGAACTGGGTAATATCTGTCCTATGTCCCTTCCTAGGTGTCATGAGGACCACATATTCATGATCGTGGTAGACTCCAGAGGTCTAAAACAGTGAATTCTTCCTTCCTGGGAATACCTCAATTTTACAATATCCTGACTTGATGTGTCTACCCATGAAGTTCTGAGCTGCTTAATTTGAGACAGGGCTTGGGCTTCAGAATTTTTTTTTTTTTTTTTTCATTTTGCAGGGAATCTCCTGTTTCAAGTGCCTTCTGGGTATGAGGGATTGTTACTCCTACTTAGCTGGAGACTGGCCTTGTTCATGCGAAAACACTAGAGGACAGTAACACAAGCGTTTCCAAGGTTGAGGGGGACATAGCCTAAGTAAAGGCTTGTCTGAGAGAGAGGTGATGGCTGCTGGTTTGGTTAGAGAGGAAGAATGGGAGAAATAGGAAGGGTGACCAATAAGTTGCTGGGGGCAGTGGTAAAGTTGATGAGAGGGTTGGCAGCTGCATCCTCCAAGAGGCTCACAGCTTCTGAGCCCCCTTAGAACCTGTTGAAGACACAGTTGATATCTAGAAGCCTGAGAACTCTGAAATGAGCTACATCTGCTGGGGGTAACTTATTAGGGATGGACAGGCACAGGTTGTGGAGAAAACAAGCCACTCTGTTCTCTTTCTCCTTGCACCCAGGCAACAGGTGCTGGGGGGCAGGGTCCACCCTCTGGCTCTGCTCACCTCCTGGCATCTCCCTATACCAGAGCAAGTGCAGGGACTGAACAGAGAGTAGGGTAATGGATACCTCTATGGAAAGATGGAATAATTACCGCTGCTGTCTAGAGGACCTTTGTTGGTTTGAATATCAAAAGATAAAGCCCTAATGGCTCCTTAGTTCCTGGCCAAATTCTTGTTGCTATATGCACAGAGCAGCTGTAAATTCAGTGCCCATGGTGATTTCTTCCAGGAAGTTTTTTTGCCTGTGGCAGGGGAGCTTTCCTTACCTTAGTTGAGGGGTTCCAGAAGACAACTAACTCCAAGAGCTGCATGAGAAGCCTGGATAAGAAGATGCCTTGGAATAAACTGAAAGTCACCCTTTTGGTGGAAATCGCACTTAAAGATAAAAGAATCCTGAGTGCTGATTTAAGGAAAAATACTTCATGCTCAGTATTTTCTTTTTAACGTAAATGAATCAATTTAGTAACTATAAGTGATGTCATGGGGCAAAAATTAGATGACAAGTGAGTAGGGGCAGATCCCAAGACTGGCTTATGGAGGCTAGAGATCCCATGGGAGGGGGTGGGCAAGAGTAGGCAACAAAGCCAGAGGATAGGGCTAGGCCATGGATCCTGCGAAGGCTGGAGAGAGACGTGAGTGGAAGGAGACAAGGGAAAACTCAGTTCTCAAAGGCTAGGCTAGGGGTGGACTGCACAGAGGGAGGACTGAAGGGAAGCTGGAGCTTGGGAGACCAGGATGGCTGGGAGGTCCTGGAGTGAATGCAGATAGATTCCCTAGTTATTATCCTAGAACCACAGTCTGGCTCAAACCAGGAACCAATGCTTAGAAAGAGAGTAGTCTCTTTGGTTAAGTGTAGGAAAAGGTTCACTGGAGCTCTCTTCCCCCTCCCCTCACTGACCTAGACTGTCCCTATCCAGACACGGTTGATGGAGACCACTATGAAGTGGTTCTGAGCAAGATTTATATTAACTAATTGGCTTTTCATGTTTACTTGTGAGTTTGCCCAAAACCTAGGGGAACAGACTCTTAGTAAGTAAACCTATGTGAGTCAGTGGTTCTACTGAGGCCTATAATGGTGGGTAAAACCATGAGGCCTCAAAGGACAAGACAGGGCCACAGCTAAGGACACCTGGCTCCAACCTCAATTAGCTAGATAAAGACTGCCTGTAGGTATCTCACTGTCACGTGAAGGCCTTCCTAGAGACAACAGTTCTAAATTAACATAATGTATTACTTGGAGAAATCCTTGAAGGGACTCCCCAATCCTGCTCAGATTTCTGCTTTTTCTTCATTATTTGCCACTTTGTTTGATAACATAAATATGGGCTGCCTAGCGAAATTCTTTGCCTAAAACCCCAGAAAATCTCAAATTATGTGAGAGAGTTTTTGATCCTCCTGGAGCCTTGAAATGTTAACATTTGTGTCATTCAAACCGTTAATGTCCACTTGCGTGGGAGATTGCGGGCCTGATCAGCCCACAATAAGGGATCCTATTGACATGATAGTAATAAAGCCATCAACTGGTTTGGGGGGGGGGTGTGGGCAGAAACTAGCATTGCCAAGTACCTTGGGGGGACTTCACAGCTCATTTTCATGATGCTGATATCAGGTAAAACCTTATGGAAAAACTGTCAAGTCTGGCATGGGCTGTGGACAACCTACTGTCCTGGAAAGACCTGGCCACTAAGGACTTTGTAGATGATCTGTTGAGATGCAGCATGGCGTAATGAGGGTGTGGGGTGGGGTTAGAGCTGAGGATGGCAGGTAGGGCTTAGAACTCTGATGTTACCACTTAATGGCATTTCAGCCCTGGGCTTCATCACCTGAATCTCAGTGTCCTACCTGTGTAATGGAGATAATGACTACCTCATATGGGGCTCATGTACCTGTGTATGAGAATATAGTCATTAGAAACGATTTTTCTGGGCTGGCAAGATAGCTTACTAGACTAAGTGCCTGCTTAGGCAAGCGCAGAGACCACGGTTCAATCCCTGGCACCCCACGCTGCACTGGCCCCGGCCCAGGCACCCTGAATCAGCAACCAGGTGGTTGTGGTGAAGCACGCAGCACCAGGGAGGCTGAAAACAGGAGGATTTCTATGAGTCCAGGCCGTGTAGTGAGACCCCATACAAAATGATTTAAAAAAAGAAATGATTTTTCTAAGAGGGCAAAGAGCTTAAGTGACCTAGGTATGGATCCTGCTCTGGCTCTTATTATGTGTGGGAACTTGAGCAACTCATATTTCCTCTCCCATTCCTTTGTTCTCTGATTTTGTCCAAATCAACAGTGTCCCTTCACGGAGTGGGTCCAGTGAGTGCTGCAACACACTGTCTTTTTTGCACAGCTGAGGCAAAAAAAAAAAAAAAAAAAAGAGTGGTCACCTACATCTTATTGTTGCTATTAATGAGCACTGCATCAGACCTGAGTCTGATCTCTTATTCAGCTGCTATGATTGACATTTCCAAATCAAACACAAAGAGAGCGCTGTAAGTTATCTGCCAGTTAGAGTTTATGTTTGGCATCAGAAGACCTACCTCTAATTCCCACTTTATTATTTATTGATATCACTTGGCTTTCTCTTGCCCTCTGTGTCCCCATGTGAAATGAAAATGTTAATAATGGCATACTTAGTAGAACTGTAGTGAAGACAAAAACAGCCAAGCATGTAAATCAGTGAGGATATTCTGGACTGCAAGTACTGAACATCCCAACTCCAAGCAAATTTCACCAGCAAGAACCTGTGGGCCTGGGACAGTTCGCGAGGTTGAGTGACTTAGGGCACAGTGAGGTCATCAAGGCCAGGCGTGGCCTACATAGGTTCCCTGTGAGTTGTGGAACTATTGGGAGAGGATGTAGAAAAGATAACAAATGTTTAAAGGGCCAGACTGGAATTGTCACCTGTTCATTCATTCAGTGATACTAGCTGAGCACCTGCTAGATAACAGTCACAGATCTGGACTTTGGTGTACACAGGATTCAGTAAGGCTGCACCTGTGCTGGTGGTGCACTGCTGTATGACACTATAAAGTACAGGACTTAGTAACAATTCAGTTTCTAAGCATCCAGATTTGATACAAAGTGTGGCTAGAATGGTGTATCTGCTCTGTGACATTTGTGTCCCCAGCTAGAAGATTCCAAGGCTTTGGAGGAGAATCTACATTCACCAGCATGTCCATGCTTGATATCAGCTGAGTTCTGGACCATGACTGTCTATTAGAACACCTGTGTTTGGCTTCTGAATGGGTCCACAGCTTTCTTGAAGTGTGGCTGTGTTCCAAAAAGGGACCAGGTGGACAAGTATCTTTTATGATCAAGCTTCAGATGTTATGGAGGATTATTCCGCCATGCCCTTGGGCTGTGATAGTCACAGGCCCCCAGCTGTCTTTCTTGCTGGGAAGCAGAAAAGCAGGTGGGATGGGATGAACATGAAGGTGTGGCCACCTTTGAAAAGAATAACCTGAGATACTCTCCTGAATAATGCACATGTCTAGCTGGGAAGACATAAATAGCTTGAGCAATAAAATGTACAAAAGGCACTGGTATAGGAAGCTTAAAGGCAAGGCAGGAATGGCCCCTAGTCATTCTGGGACCCTGGGGGAGGCTATAAGCTGAAGCTCAAGTGAGTCAAGAGGAGCGTGAAAGGAAAGGCTCCGAGGAGAATGGAGGCACAGTCACATCCTCAGTGAAGGGTTTGCTCTTGGGAAGTGCAACAGTTTGTGGCAGAACTGCAGGTCGAGCATGGATGGAAAGGTGGCCAGGGTCAAGACAGGGCACGTGAGAGTGATGCCTGCCTTCCACTATGCTCTGTCCCTCTGCCTGCAGCAGGCATTAATAATTAGTGATTGAAACTAGGGCAAGTATTGGTGTTGAGAGAAAACCATGTTTCAAAGGGCCTCCTGGAGGAAGCCACTGAGCAGGCACTTTAGTAAAGCAAAATGCCAGGGGAGCTTCTATGCTACTGACGCTTGCTGCCTAGGACCATCTGACCCCCCAAGCTCAGGGCACCTGCAGTCACATAGGCCCCTGTATTTCACAACTGCCTTTTTCTTAGTTGTTGCTTTTTTAATACTTGTTTGTGTCTTTGATAGTCGACAAGAATAGGAGGCAAACCCATAGTCACTTTGCTTTCCTATGCATGGCCCCTAGTCAGATTCTTTGGCTCTCTTGCCTCCCTCCTGAACCCCAGCTCTGCTCTCTGCTACACCTTGTGAAGTCAGGAAGCCACTGGCTGAAGAAGCTACTGGTAGAGGGAGCATGACAGGTCCAGGAGAGAGGAGTTAAGAGGAGAGAAAAGGAGGAGATGGTGATGGAGATGAAGAAATGCAGTCACCATGTCTGCTCAGTGGGCCGGGGAGAGAGCTCAGAATAAGCACTTGCCTGGCGAGCGCAGGGTCTTGAGTTCAATCCCTGGTACTTCGAAAACAAAACAAAACAAAACATGTCTGCTCAGTGCAAACCAAAAGCTCATGCTGCAAATTGTTTTCCTGCATGCCATGCTTGTCCTAGGGAAATAAAGGCCCAATTAAAATAGCACTTATTAAAAATGAAGGTAGTTGCAATAGGCAGCTTATTAAGCCCATCTCTGGGAGTAACTGGGCAGTTGTGAACTTTAGGAGCCTCCCTGTGAGTGCAAGTATCCTGAGCTTAGGGCTAGATGGTCCCAAGAAACAAGTGCCAGGAGCATTTTACTTGCTATAGGCCCTGCTCAGTGGCCTGAGAAGGGCCTGGACTGGTCTCTGAGGCATACTATATGCTCTGGTGGAATATCAGTTGGCTGAACTATGGAGCTGATGAGATCAAACTGTCCAGTTTCAAATCACAGAACAGAAAAAGGGGCTGGAAGAGTCTAGGACCACCTGGAGGAGATTATTTGCCAAGTGCCTCCTAGCTAGTTGGTGATGACAGTCTTGGAATCACAGTGGATATTACATCCAGTACTCCTGCCACTTTACTCTGCTGCCAGGGACATCCTTGCCCTAGGATGGCATATTCTGGCCCTTGTCTGTGGTTCTGGATTCAGCCATAGTTGGATGCCTTGGCACTACCACATTCTTGCAAGGCATTGCTAACTCAGCATGATGGAAGCCATGCCAACGTTTGTTTGGATTCGATAACATTTCTTCAGACCCCTCTGAATTTGACATAAATGGGTATTCACACTGCCATATTGTGACATCCCTAGGTGGATACAGCCCATGAGCTGCCTGGAGCAGGGTTCCAGAGGTATGTGCCTGCTGGCCATCCACAGTGAAACCTAGTGGGGGGTAGTGTTCTCCACATGGTTATCCATTGGGCCATATTTCATCCATCCAGAATCCGTTTCCATGACAACCACAAGCTTACCCTTCATATTCATCAGTAAAGGTTCCTGTCCCTGCTGTCTCGAGTCCAGGCTCCTTGCACAGCTGTGCACCAGCCCACATTTCCATTTCCCAGGTTTATCAGTGAATGATCAAACTGTCAGATAAAGCCTCCTGGGAGGTGCCTGGTAACTGGCTGGCCTTTGAAAATGACCACATAACCACTTCTTAATTGGGTTACGAACTGGTTCCCAGGGGTTCTTTTTTGCTCTGTCCTCTGGAGTTCAGTGTTAGAGCTTTTTCCATTCCCCTTGCCCAACCTAGCTTAAGAAAGTACTAACAAGGGCTACACCAAAGCCAGTTAGGTAGCTCAAAAGGAAAAAGATGCCAGACACCCACAAGGAGAAAAACAGCCCTGCATAGAAACACTCAAAACTCATCTTACCTTTCTCATATAGCCAGTTCTGTTCTGACCTCTGCATTTGCTTTTTCCTCTGGGCCTTTGCCTTCCTGATCCTCTTCACAGCCCAGCTCTAATTCATTCTCACCAGGGAGTCTTCTTTTCTAAGCCATTTTTCTGTGCATCATCTCAGAGCAGCTATATTTAGTTCTTGCACCATAACTTGGCATGTGTTGCATCAGGGAGAAAGGAGATTCCTGAAGCTATTTATTGTCTTAAGGTATTTTTGGTATGTTTTCTTTCTATGCTAGAAAATTCTTATGGTGAGCATATGTTGTTTATCTGCCCATCCAAAGCATCTCCTTTAGACCACTGAGTCTTGTCTCTTTCTGTGGAAAAGCCATTGCATGGGATTCAGCTAGAACTACATTCTCCAGCAAGGGTAAGTGCCTGAAGCAGGCCTGGCCAATTGGTCGGCCATAGTGGTTGATTCAGGGAAGATCACATAAACATGGAAAGTAAACCAGCATCTTCCCTAACAAATATCCATTCTTGGTTCTCACTAACAAAAGTGAGGTAATACTAACCTTTTTAAACTGTCTTGCAGCTAGGGGTTGTCATGTCACTTGATTCTGTAAAGAAGATATGAACAGAAGTTGCCAGGAAAGACATCTGGGAAAAAGTTTCAAAAGTTGGTATGCCCGTTTTTGCCTGAATCCTGAAGTCACTGCCTCTGAGATCAACAGTCCCTAACCTGGAGGTTTTTATGCCAGCATGTGGAAAGGCTGCCTAAGAATGAAGTCTGCTAAGAACTAGAGCTAGAGAGATCTAAAGAGAGAAAAAGATTGTAGGATCAGTGAAACTGCTGCACTGAGCCATGGCCGAAGCATTAGAATGTCCCACTTTGGGAAACTGCTAAGTCCCTTTCCTATCTGAGCAACTCCGGGGCTCAGTCTCTTTCAGTGAGCAGGCCTTGAATGAAAGCCTTCACATGGCTAAAATCATGCCTTTTGCCTGCCCTTGTTCTTTGCTCCCTTAAACTACTCTACATAATAGGATGCTGGATACCATAAAACTTAATTCAAATCATATGGAGCTTCCAAAATTTTTAAGAGTCAAAGAAGAGCTTGAAAAGACTAGTATTGTCAAACTAGACTCAATAAAGAACAAATTCTCAATGTAGGTCTCAGGCCAAGCATACCTCTAAAGCAGTAAACAGCTTGGAATCCCTTCCTATTTTCACTAAACCATTCCTTCAGCATTCACCCCTTCCAGGAAGCCTTCTGGTTAGATTTTAATTTCATTGTCCTAACCTCATTTGCAATTGCTCACTTTTGTTAACAGTCCACCCAGCTCTGCTTGGCTCTGTGTTATCATTTGAGCATAACTGTGTGTAGCTCATTTCTTCAACCCCAGCCACACCCCAATCCACCCCACCCCCACCACATGATTGAACAGTTGTCTGGAACAGGGCCTGTGCCTCTACCATCACACTAGGAGCTCTCTGGGCTGGGGATCCAGATGCTGCCTTTCCTCACACCAGATTAGGAACTAAAAAATGTCCATGCCCCATAGAACCTTACTGGCAAGACCACCACCTTGAAGAGATGGAGAATGGAAAGAAAAGGGTAAGGCCAGTGAGCAGTAAGGGCCATCTTACCCTTCAGGGGAAAAACAAGCAAACCCAAGGATCTATAGCTCATAGGAGTAATCCTGAATTAGAGTCCATTTTTCCACAGCTCTTGAAATATTCTAACTTGGGTCATGCCTCTCCTGGGTGGCAGTGAGGCAGAAATCTCTTCCTGCTATGGTCAAGAGTCTTCCCTTGCAAGCTTTTATTATTTCTCTTGTTCTCTGGATGTGTGTAACAGTGAATTCCTTCATTGGGAACTTCCAAATCCAAGTAGACACACAGGAGGGCAGCCATGTTTCTACTGTCTCATAGCTTCTGTTGGGTGCTAACAGGCCACTGGGAGAGGATGTCCTCATCCTGCTTTCTTCAATGTGCAGCCGTGTCTCTGGATCCCCTATTTTACCCAGAGATAAAACCTTTAAGCAGTAGTTATACCATGAGCACCTGTGGAGGGAGCATGCTAATGTAGGATCTTCAAGGTGATTGCTTTCCAAAAGAGGCAGGAAGTCATGCAAGAAGGAAAGATAGCTTGCGTGAAAGCAGCAGGCATAAAGTTGCTCAGGCTTCCCACATAGCTGAGTGGAGACCAGAGACAGTAGAAAACAGATGTGAGGAGGCCTGACCAAGAGGAACATGAAGGCTGGCTTATCTGTGGGAGAGAAGGAACTGATGAAGCCTTTGAATGCAGGCTGAGTCTGTGTTTAGTTGAAAAATCGATGGGGAGATGGGCCAGATCTTGGACAGGAGAGAGACATGATAAAAATAGTTCTAATGATCCAGACATCTGCATGTGGAAGAATAAGCACTCACCCAGGGGCTGCAGCAGGAAACATACACAGTGTGCTCCTGGAGGTGGGAGAGTTGGGATCTGAGTGAGCAGCCCTTGTCTCTTAGGGAAAGGTAATGGTATTGGCTCAGTCTCCCAAGGGGCTTGTGGCCCCAGGAGTTTGCTGCTGTTTTGAGGATTTGTTGCTGCCAGGTGTTATCAACTCTGGGCTGCCCCACCAATAATCTACAGTGTAGGGCCTCAGCTGCTTTCTATCTACTGGCAGTGACCAGCCAGGTTTCCTAGAGGCAATGTGAGTGGGAAGCAAGCTGTCAAGAGGCTTTGACGCAGAAAAACCAAGTTGGAGGTCCAGCAGGAGAAAACATGTTTTCAATCTCTACATTTTCCAGGCATCCATATCACACCAAAGGAGAAAGATGTGACACATTTGCACAATAACTTGACAAGGTCTCCATAGCAACAATGACCCAAAAATCCACTCCTCTGACAGTCACAACAGCAGGAGCTAGCAAAGATGGGATGGGAGACATGTGGAAATTCAGAGAATGACTTTTATTCTTAAACTGAAGGAAGTGCATGATCCCTCCCATCACCTACTTAGTAATAAAGGAATTCTCCCTGGATTGCTGAGGTCTGGGGTGGGCTGAGGATGGACCCAGCTTCAGGGAAGTCAGAGACTACAGGCTGTTTGAATCAGCCTAAAGACCGAGTCTACTCCTTAAAAGACCAATGTATGTCATGGGCCAAAGAATTGAGCCTTAGCCCACCTTGACCCTGTCAACCTTGCTGTGTGAACCCTGTTTCCCCCACAGTGAAATATACACTCTGCCTTCAAGAGCTATTACAGGGCTGAGTGAAAAGCATGAGAGAGAACAAGAGGTATCTGAGTGGGCATGTAGAGCAGCCGGACAAAGTTAGCTGTGTCCAAGACACTCTTCAATAGGAAGAGATATTTCCTCAGTGGGCAAAGAGCCAGCCAAGGAGTGTGATGAGACTTGATGCTAGATAGGCACAGGGAGATGGGGGAAGGTGCAGTGGGGGTGGCTTAGAAGTGTCAACTGCTTCCTACCAGCAGACAGATGGATAGACTTACAGTATGCTCAAAAGAAGCAGCAAAGTGTATAGCTTTCAATTCTTAATTTTTTACTCAAAAGGAAGAGTATTGTGCTCCCTTCATGATAAAACCTTAATGCAACGCTTCTCCTATGCACTTCTCAGTTTTTATCTTTGGTGTTCCGAGACCACTGGCTATGTTTTAGATTATGAAGCTCAGGTTGTATTGTTGTCTCTAGGGAAAAGAGACTTTTTTTCATCATAGTTGGGTGGGGGTGGGGATTGGCAATCTGACTGCAGAGCAAAGGAAAAGGATCTTCTGGGCATTCAAGCCCAGGTTTTTTGAAGCAAACCATTCCAGGAACTTAGGAATATTAGAAGTATCTTAGCTATGTGACTGTTCCTCACCGGATGAGGCAGAGGGCACTTTCCATACCAACTGCCAGTATAAGAGCACTGCTACTAATTGGGTAGCACTGCCCTTATACTCAGCTATGGCAGGCAGGGATTCAACTAGAGCATTTCTGGAACTTTTTTTTGTATTCTAGGGGCTTCCTGTGCCATCTAGCTGTCACCCCACAATGTGTTCCTTTTTTCTTTTCTAACCATGGAAAGTCAGCTGGGTGTGGTGGCCCATGCCTATAATCCCATTTAGGCTGAGGCAGGAGGATCGATGTGAGTTTGAGACCAGCCTGGGCTACAAAAGTGAGCTCAAGGCTTGCCTGAACTGCATAGGGAGACCCTGTCTCAAGAAAACAAAACAAAACAAAACACAAACCATGGAAAGTCCTCTCACCCCTGGAAGAACTCAGTAGCCATTCTTCTTATCCCTGGATATCACTTTCTTATCTTCTGGACTGAGCAGGAAGAGACAGAGGCAAGAGGGAGACCAGCTGAGAAATGCTGGCTGGACTCTTGGGTAGGATCTCCCTAGATGAACAATGGTTACCATGGTCAGGGGCTGGTTTTCAGCTGTAGGATCCAGAAACTCAGCTGGACCAGATCACTCAAAAGTGATGAGCCTCTTATGGATGAGGGTGATGACAATCAGAATGGCACTTCCTAAATTATGTATCTAGCCAAAGGCTTATATCCAGAATATATCCAAAGAACTCTCAACATAGCAATAAGAAAGAAGTGGCCCAGTTAAAAATGAACAGCCAAGGGGTCAGGGATGTAGCTCAGCAACACAGCACCTGCCTGCCAAGTGCAAGGCCATGAGTTTGATGACCAGTACCAAAAAAAAAACCAAGTGTGGTAGCATATGTGTATAATCCTAGCACTTGGGAGGCTGAGGCAGGAGGCTTGCCATGAGTTTGAGGCCAGTCTGAACTATATAAATGAGTTCAAGGCCAACATGCACTACATAACGAGACTGTCTCAAAGAGCAAGAGATACTCATAAGGACAGCACTACACATAAAAAGATGCTTAATATTCACTAGAAAAATATATGTTCTGCCTATGATGAGATATCATTGCACATGTATTTGCTTTATAGGTAAGGCAAACAAACCAAATACACTGGCATTGTCAACTGCTGAGGAGGGATGCAAAGCAACTGGAACTATCATACATTGCTGATGAGAATACAAAATGGAACAGCCGCTGTGGAAAACTGGGAAGTTTCATATGTTAAGTGTATACTTCTATTTGACCCAGCAATCTTCCTTTTAGGTATTTACCCAAGAGAAATGAAAACTTGTTCATACAGGCATAAAAATCTTACACATGAATATTTATATTGGCTTTATTCATAGTCACCAAAATTTGGACGCAACCCAAATATCCTTCAACTATAGATAGATTAAAATCTTAAAAGCTTATAACATGGAAATGTGCACCTATAATCCAAGCAATTGGGAAATTGAGGCAGGAGGGTCACTTGAACTCCAGAGCTTGATTCTAGCCTGGGAAACATGAGATCTTGTTTACTGAAACACACCAAAACAAAACACTATGATACAATCATCTGATGCAAAATTACTATGCAATAAAAAGAAATGAACTGAGCCAGCACGATGGTACACTACTATAAGTGAGGGTACTTGAAAAGCTGAGTCAAGGGGATCAGCTAATACAACTTGTGATCCTCCTGTTTTCAGCCTCCCCAGCACTAGGCTTAGAGGCATGCACCACCACACCCAGACATGTGGCCGCCTCAGGGCACCTGGGGGTGGGGATGGGGTCAACACGTAACTGACAATATTTAATATTAACAAGACCATCCCTCAGAAAATGGTCGTGGGATATAGTGTAATGGTAGAACACCCTGGTATGTCATTCTCAGTACTTCAAAAAGAATGAATTGATATGTGAAATGACATTGGATGCATTAAACTAAGTGTAAAAAACTACGTTAAAAAGAATTACTGGATGATTCTATTTGACACCCAGGTTAAGAAAAATCACAGGGCAATGTAGAGAGCAGTGGTCACCAGAGACCCAGGAAGACAGGAAAGGCTCAGTACAAAGTGTCAGTACGTAGTCTTTTGGGGTGGAACTGCTCTGGGTTCTATGTTGGTGCTTTCACAATGCTAATATTTATCAAAACTCATAATACTGTACAGTCCCAAATGAATTGTACTGTGAATTTAAAAAAATAAAGATGTACTTATGACTACTTGGAGTTTAAAAAACAAAATGGGAATAAGATGCTAGACAAAAATAACTTGGAAGATGGGAGATGTAATCAGAATTTAAATAGCTGAGGTCCTGACTTTACCCAGGATAAAAGTAGGTAGTAGTAATTTCAGAACTCTTCAACAAAGACACTATTAAAAGTTGAAGGGAGCAGATATGGTGGCACACACTTAAAATTCTAGCACTCAGGAGGCTGAGGCAGGAGGATTACTGTGAGTTTGAGGCCAGCCTAAACTACACAGCAAGACCCTGTCTCAATAAAACAAACAAAACCCTCCAAAATATGAAAGTTGAAAGATAACTGGGAAGAAAACAAACAAAATGCTTAACTTTCAAACCAGTAGCAGGCATTAAAAGAGGAACAAAATCAAATAAAAAGAGCTGTTGAAAAACCCACTAAAGAAAAAAGTGGATATAAATCCAAATATATCTGTAATCACAAAAGTGAAAACTGATGAACACATCGGTTAAAAAAAAAAAGATTGTTTTTGCTGAGTACTGTGGCACATATCAGTAAACCTTGAACTCTGGGAAGCTGAGGCTGGAGGATCACAAATTTGAGCCCAGCCTGAACAATTCAGGGACTTGGAAACACCCTGACCAAAGGAAGAGGATGGTTTTGGGGATGTAGCTCAAAGTGAAGGCTCTGGGTTCAATATCTGGTATTACAGAAAAAATAAATTCAGTTATATATAATACTAAAATTAAGTAACATAGAAACTTGCAAGGAGAATGTCAAACAAATAAACCTGGTATTAAAATATTAATATTTAACAAAAATGTGCAGCCATTGCTTAATACCTGTTTCATGTCGAGCTCTTTTCTTGGCCTATAGGGTGATATGGAAGGAACAGAATCATGACCCCTATCTTAAGGAACTATAGTTAGAATGGTGACCACATAATTCTGAATTACCTTACCCAATAAATACTCCTGAATTCTGCAAATCCAACAAAATATATTTCTGAAAAGAGGAGTGGTACCTACTTGGAATGCCAACATTAAAAATACTTATTAATATAGTAGTTGGCTTCCAGAAATTACTCTCCAATGGACCCAGACTCCCAGTATTCATGCCTTTGCAGTCTCTCTTTTAATCTGGCTGGACTGATAACTCATTTTAATAATACGATGTGGGTGAAAAAAAGATACACCAGTTATAAACTTCTGCTTCTGTACATTAATGAAGAAATCTACATAGCAAGTACAATTGTCCTACTCTGTAGATCTAGACTGCATGAAGCCACAGCAAAGGAAAGAGGTCAACTGCTGCCAGTTGACCCCTAGATGGCTGCAGTTGTTCTAGCTGACACCACATGCAGTAGAACTCACCTGAGCTCAGTCGATCCACATGAAGGGTAATAAATGGTTGTCGGAAAGTTTTAAGGATAGCTTGTGATGCAGCTATAGATTATCAAATCACTTTCAATGGGTGTTGGACATTATTAATTTTACATCATTGCTTTATATAAACCACATTGAATTTTTTCAACAATACTTAGAAGTACATGTAACTAACTCCTATTTTACAAATGGAGAAATTTAGGCTTTGAAAAATGTCACAGAGCTACTAAGGAATAGAAGCAGGGCTTGAGTCAAGGGCTTCCTGATTGTGGACTCCACGCTCCCTACCACTGCATCATGTAGCCAAGTGGTGGGAGTGGAGGTGTAAAAAACACTAGGCTTTTCAGCCAAAATCACATCTTCATCCCTTTTAGTATGAACTTCACAATTTCCCATCTTTCTGTTTTAATCTTGTACTACTGAGGGGAGAAACAGATTCTGGAAATATGATCAGATAAGTAGGTGGATGACATGGGGATTTTATTATAGTTTTGACACATTTAATAACAAGAACTAATCATCCTCAGTGCTCAGTTGTCTTTTGAGAACATGTAAATGCTACATCTGTTCACTGCTTTTCTTCTTACAAAAATATTCCTGACAAGAGTGGACCTTATTCATCACCTGCAGTCATTACTGGAAAGGCCTCAACAGGTAGGAAAGGCTGAATTTTGATGGGCTACGCTTTCCCCAAAGCTCAGAAAAGCTTCCAGGACTCTTCTGAGCCCATCAGGTGTTAGGGATCATCTACTACCCACATTACATTCACAGATGAGGAAGCTAATGTCCATAGAAGTGTGGCTTCATTAAAAACTCAGAGCAAGTATTAGCTAGAACACATCTTTAGATTCCTCTTGCAGTGCTTTCCAAGAATTCCCTCTGGCTTCACATGGGTCCCTGACCTCTGACAGGTGTTGTGAGTATAGCAGGCTATAACAGTGCTGAGAACTGCTAGGATCTGTTGAGACCAGAACACGGGTAGGAGCTCACTAAGGATGTGTTCAGCACCACAGACAGCTCCAGTATTCTATTACTGAGGGAGCATGGGTGGAAGACTGGTTATTAGGCAAGAAAAATATTAAAATAACCTTAGAGATCATCTAGTCTAGCCTCAGTTTGCATGACAGGTAGCCCATGGAAAGAGAAAATGACTTGTTTAAGGTCACTCATCTAATCATAGAGCCAGAGATGGGGACTGGGAGTATACTCCTTCATATTTCATGGTTCCCAAAATTTCTTAGTGGAACACTGAAAATGCAAATTATGATATCCAAAATAAAAATCTCCTGATACAGATAAATAGGAGATCAAAACCCCAGAAATATAAGAAATTAAAAGGGCACTCAAACCTAGTGGTAAGGTCTATGATTGGGCTTCTTCTAATTTTCATTTATTTTTAAAATTATTATTATGGCTGGCTCAGCTTGCCCTGAGGTGGGGCTGGCACAGCATGTGGTGCTGGGGATTGATCCGCGGTCCCTGCAGTTGCCTAAGCTTTCCTAAGTAGGCACTTTAGACCGCTGAACCATCTCACCAGATGATTGGGCTTCCTCTAACTCTAAATTCTTGACAAGATCCTACTTCTTCTCTAAGGTTATGTAGCCTTCCAGAAACAAGTTAGTTACCATGGTAACCTATCCCAGTGTTCATCTCCATGGCAATTCATTAGAGTTTTTCATCCTCTGGTGTATTCATATGTAACTGCCTATATGTACACTCCAGAAAAAGTAGTATAAAATTACATTTTTGGAGTAGACATTCTCATTATTCAAGTCTGCAGCCAAGATCATAACAAGCCACATTCTGGGATGGAAAAGATCCACAGCACAGAGAAAGGACCCAGGCAGTCTTTGGGGTAGCTTTTCCTTTCCTTTGCCAGTATAAACTTCTTCTAATCTTTATAGCTCAGTGCATCTTGAGCTCACCATAGGCACATAGAATTTCTTTTTGTGTCTTCCCTATGTTGTCTGTGCTAGTGAGAAATACTATGACAAACACAAAGGAGGCTGGTTCCACTGCTACCTCTGTAGTGCCTCAGGCTGGCCCTCCTGCTTCCCGTGCCTACTACATACCAGCTTGGAGCATCCCTGAGATGGTGGGCTTGGCTGCCCGGAAAAGGGGTAGCCACTATTCAAGTGTTGGTTCCACCACCTTCTATCACGGGGTCTGTTTCCTGATTCACAGTGAGAGGATGACACAGAGCCACTAACTTCACCCTGCAGAGGGGACACAGCTGATTTCCTGTGCCCAGAGAGCCTGAACATCCACAGAACTGTCAGCTTTCCCTGCTGTGGGCTGTGACCAGGCTCTGTCCTGAGGCCAGAAGTTTAACTTAACACTAAGAAGCAAAAAATTAAGGAGAATGGAATTGTTCATGGGCCAAAAAGTAATGAAAGAGATGTGTTACTGAACAACTGGGAAATTGAGTGGGGAATTTCCAGGCCTGACATGAAATTTGAGTTTACAGGGTAGTGTGAGGCTTCATTCCTTTCTTTTTATAGGAGAGGTTCTTTTTAACCCACTGCCTATCCATTTATGCCAGGTCTCTCTCATTTTGCATTTCTCCACTCCCAACCCTGCCCTAGGTACCCTGACATGTAGTGGAACAAAAGACCGTGGAGGCAGACACATAAGGACCACATCATAGGTCTCTCATTTCCCGGGTTAAACAGAGCTCTCTGTGTATCCCTGGTCTTTTCTGTGAATCCCAACATATACAGTTGTTGTGAAAATTAAATACTGTAATATCTATAAAATGGCTCATAGATGAGTTAGTAAATATTGGTTCTTCCTCAACTTTCCCTTTTCCTATATCCCTCATAACTTTTTCAATGGTTATAGACTCCATCCTGTAACATGAAGATATTTCTCTGAAAAGTGATCCTAAGGGCTGGGGATATAGCTCAGCAGCATAAGCACCTACCTAGAAAGTGCAAACCCAAGTTCGATCCCCAGTATTGCAACAAACAAACAAACAAACAAACACACAAACAAATAATAACAAAAAGAGCCAAGAACATCAAAAATAATACCAAGACAGTAGTGGGAAAGAAGCTAGGACATGAGGACTCCAGGTACAGTCAGTCACCAGTTAAACTTTTTCATCCAAGTTCATCTGCAAGGAAGGATCATGTTTTGGAGCTACTTCAACTCACCTGGACAGGGGCTCAGAATCTTGAAAACAACACAATGACTAATAATAGATCTATTAAAGTGTTGTATATGCATAAAAGAAATTGTTTTATTCTTAAAATGAACACACAGCTATCTGTTCCCAATAAGTAACATTATCACTATATATTGCTAAATGAAAAAAACAGTATCACGAGATATATTCAAAACAGTAGATATAGTGGTTTTGAGAACCACCTCAATTTTAACCTACTAACTCCTAAACAACAACAACAAAAAGATTTATGCCAAAGGATTCATAGTAATTCTCCCTAGGCTGTAGCTACTTTTTGCCTATACGTCTGTTACTATAAGCATTAATTACTTACATAATACTTTTAAAAAGAAAAAGCATGCTGAAGATGAACCCCTAGTGTCAGCAGTCTCCTCTAACTTGTCATTCAAGGTTTGGCTTGGCTTGGTTCTCCCTCATTCTGGCTTAGGGGCTTTGTGACTCAGTCTTATGCTAGCCTGGCCTAACTACATCCTTTGACTGTACTAGTCAGCTCTCTCATCACCAAGATACAATACTGATACCCACAACTTAAAGAAGGAAAGGTTTAACTTAGCCCATGTTTTCAGGAGATTCAGTACCTGGTCAGCAGGCTCTAAGGCAGAAACCTCATGGCAGAGCAAAACTGCTTAGTTTATGTTGACTAGGAAGCAGATCAGGGAAAGAGATCCAGAGAGGAACAGTGAGACACTGTACGTAGTACCCAACAAGACCACTCTTCCCAGGCTCATATAGACACACCCACGAACATGGTCCACTGATTCACTAGGTATTTCTTAACCCAATGAAGTTGATATATTAAGTTCGACACTCACATTTCACTCCTTGTCAACTTCACACTCAGACACATCTCTTTAAACCACAATCTCCAAATAAAAATAAGTTCACATTTCTACCTAACGTAAATTTTCCATGTCCAACCAGAAATACAGTATCTCTTCCCCAAAGTCACAATGGTCCTTGCATTTTTCACAGTTCAAGTCTCTTCCTTGACTGAAAGTAAATTCTTAGCAGTAAGTTTCTGAAAAAATAAAAAAGTAACATAATCCCAAGGTACAATTGTACAGGGTAAACATTCCGATTCCTGAAAGGAGAAATAGAAGTACAGAAAAGAATCAAAGCAAAGCCAAGACCAGAAACCTAGCAGGGTAAACATTAACTCTTGTACCTCTGTGTCCAGCATTTGGGGTACATGGTGGTAAAATGTGAGTTCCAAAGGGCATGGCAGCGTCACCTTTATGGCACTGCTCATTAAAGCTTTTATAACCTCTCTCAGTCTGCAGTTTTCTTTGGCTGATGATCCAAGGTCCATCTATACACCTCATGTTTGACCTATTTTTCTCATTGCTGAGGCAAAATACTAGACACCCAAAGTTTAAGGCAAAAAGATCTATTATAGCTCACTGTTTGTAGAGGTTTCATTTCATGGTCAGCTGGGTTTAAGGCAGCTGGCATGACAGAGGGGCACCATGGAGAACATCAACAGTTCATGGTGGGCAGGCAGGAGACAGCAAAGCAGCAGTGAGCTTTCCTATTATCCACACCCAGAACTATACTTAACCCAGGGTCTACACTGCATCTTTGGCTTCATTCCCACGGTTTCATCCATTACCCTTTCAGGGGCTCCTTGCCTAGCCTCCCAGGTCTTCCTCTGAAATCTTGGTAGAAGCCTCCTTGACTGTACAACTCATATTCATGCCTGTAAAACCAGCATAGTGTAGATGACACTAGATCTCTGACCCCTACATGACTGCTCATGACTGCTGCAGACTTCAAGTACCTGGATGAGCATGATGAACTGAATCTCAAAGAAACCAACTTCCTAGGAGACCCTTCTCGAGCAGGTGTGCTCCATGGGTGGGCTCTTGCTGATTCCTGTATACTTGAGTTTGTTTTGTTTCTGAGACAGGGTCTTACTATATAGTTCAAAGGGGCCTCAAACTCATATGTTGCCCAGGATAGCCTTGAACTCATGGCAATCCTTGTGTCTCAGCTTTCCAAGTAGTGGTATTTCAGGTGTAGACCACTACAATTAGCTACATGGTTTCTTTTTAATAGTGCTAATCTCTTTGGCAGCCACTTCCTTTTTTGGATGGTGGTAGGGGGTCTTTTTGAGACAGGATTTCATTATGCAGTTTAGGCTTCCCTTGAACTCACTTTGTAGCCTATGCTGGCCTCAAACGGAAACAATCCCCTGCCTCAGCCTCCCAAGTGCTGGGCTTACAGGTGTACACCACCATGCCCCTCCTCACACTTCCTTTTGACTTCAACTTTATATGTGGTTTGTTTAAATTTTCCAAATTTTACTGTTCTGCTTTTTGTCCCTGATTTTAATTATAAATGTGGCTTAAATCAGTCATCCATATGCATGCCAGAGTCTAAATGCTGGATGTCTTGAATTTTCCTCTCTGAGATTAGCACACTGACCTTAATCTCTGTCTCCTGCAGTCTCAAGGCATAGGCAAAATCTAGACAAATTTTCCGTGTAAAACACACACCCTCTAATCCGATTGCCAAGAGTCCTTACTCCTTACTGAAACCTCTTGAGCTTAGCCTTTATTGTCTATATTTTTATCAGCATCACGGTCTTTTGAACTCTAATCAGAATCACCCATAAAGCTCTGTTTACAGCATTCTAGGACTTCTCTACCTCAGTTTTTCAAACTCCATCTAACAACCAGTTTAAAAGCTTCCAAATCATAAGATCAAAAAGTCACAGCAATGACCCCATATCTCTGGTAACAATTTTCTATGTTATGAGCTGGCCAAATAGCTCAGCGGATTAAAGCACCTGCAAGCAGGCACAGAGGCCAGGTTCGACCTCTGAGCCTGCAGTGCTGGCCCCACCCCCAGGATGCGCTGAGACAGCAATTGAGACTGGGCATGGTGGCACATTCCTGTAATCTCAGCTCACGGGAGGCTGTAAACAGACGGATCACTATGAGTCTGATGTAGTATTGAGACCCTGAACACCCTGTAGATCCTTGCCAAATAACTCACTGCCAAGAGACAATATCTGATACCATGGTTCATGGTGTCAGGGGTTGAAACCCTGGCTGGCAACTCCAAGGCAGAAGCCTCGTGGTGGCACAGCACGGTGGAATAAAGCTGCTGCTCCATGGTGGCTGGGAGGTACAGCAGAGGAACTTCTCTAGAGAGGGATCATGCATAGGATCCTTGGCCACACCTGTGACTTACCTAGACACAGCTAAGAACATGACCTACTAATCCAATGGAAATGATGCATCAGGATTGTCACACTGACCTTGAATTCCATATAGATCTGAGGAGAGATATATGCATACAGTTTTTTCCACTTAATTCACTAATCAAAAACTTTTGACATAGTCTCTTTTAAATTTTCCAACCATCTACAGAAGTCAACTCATGTGTCCTATTTTACACATGAGGAAACTGAGGCTTTGAAAAGTTAAGTGACTTCTCTAACATCTGAAAGGTGTGGGAGTAAGCTCCTGAACTCAGGCCTAAATCAGAGGTGCTTCTTCCATTCCAAGCCTTGCTGGTCTGCATACTTCTACAGCCCCTTCTCTCATCTGGCCTTCAGTGAATGTTCATTTCTGGCGTATGAGCCAGGCCACACCTCTTGGGCTCCCCTCGCATGTCCCCCAGTGGTGGGCCAAGGGCTTGGCTTTGAGGAAGAGCTGCTCTTACAGTAAGGCCTGAGACATGGAGTGGGCAGGGGACACAGATCCCATGAGGAAGAGGAGGAATTACTCAAGATAGGTAATTGCTCTTTCTTTTAAGTCCAACCATTGCCCCCTTAAACTGCTGCTTCACTTCGTTTTCCTGCCAAGACATGAGAATATCTGTGGATAGCAGAAGCTGTATGTTGACAGACCCTGAGGCAGGAGGGAAACCAGTATATCCTGCTCATACTGCTGGGTCCCCTGTCTTGCTCTATTTCTCCTCCTCTTCTCCCTCTCATGCCTTCCCTAGCTCATCTTCTCTGTGCTCTTTCATATTTCTGCCCTTTCCACTTTCTTTGTCTCTTTACTTCTTTCTCCTCTTTCCTTTTCCTTGCTTTCTAATCTAGTGAGAATGGCAAAATGACTTTGTCAGAAGCTCTGGCTCTTGGCCAAGACAGAAGGAGAACCTGGTGTAAGACCTCTAGTCAGAGGACTGGAGTTGCACAAAGCTGGGACACTTGCTGAACTTAAGCTGTGCAGCAAAGACAGAGTCCACAGCTATAAACTTCCCACATCCTGGTCTCACTCAGCAGGGATCTGGTTAAGTTTGTTCAGTTATCAATGGTGACAGATGTTGGCTTCCATCCACCTGGCTGTATCACTGTCAATGTCTAGGACCCATATACTAGGCTTTCTACAAGGTTTTTTCCTGTAAAGCAAGAAAGATTCTGGTGTACAGCTAGTCCAAAGGTGTCAGAACTCCAAACCTACTGGTGCTGGGTCCAAAAAGAAGTAATAGAGGAACATGATAGCCACACTACATTTCCATGTGCATGATTATTTCTGTGGTCCCATTACTAACACCTGAAGGCATGAGCTAGTTTCATCTCAGTGACCTGCTCAGCACACAGCACCACAAGTGGTCAATGGGATAGGCATTGGTGCTGGCTTGTGCATTAGTAAGACCTGGTTTGCATTGCATCTCTGATACCTGTTAACTGAAGGTATGACCTTGAGCCCCCAGATGGCCGTCTGATGAAAGTTGGTTTGATGGCTAAAAATTGTTCAAGGCTAATTAATGTTCTCCAATAATCAGAATCCCCTGTGCATGAACTGGGATGTACTTATCAGAAACTCAGACTTAAATAACAGAGTTGCTACCACAAAGGAAAACTCCTACACACCTGTCACTTCTGCTTTGAGCTGGAATTCAGATTGTGTCATATGTTTGGGGAGATCTTACTTGACAAGAGAGGATTAGGGACTGCACTCAAAGGACACTGCTTAGAAGAAATCCCACCAAGCCCTTGATGTCACAAAGGTGTGTTCTACATGCATTCACATGGGTGCATGTATCCCTTCTCTTAGATTGGAATACTGGATGCACGACACCTCTGTCTATACTCATCACTTCCTCTGAAAATCAAGTCTGTTCGAGATCTGTTGCTTGGCTGGGGTCCAAGAAGATTACTCTTAGCAGCCACCACTGTGTACTCTTCTGCGTGAACTTGGCTTCCACAACCAAGCAGGAAAGTGTGTGAATGTCATGATGTAAGCTCTCCCCACTGTTCCGTTTCAGAGAACATCTTGCTGGTGAGGTTACATCTGAGCCCAGAAATACATCTCTGACTCAGAGAATTGGTATGGAAGGCTTGGCTGAAATCTGAGATGCATGGAGCCAGCTACCTCTTGATGGTCTTGGCTTACCCACTGCCTAGAACTTAGCCCATAGTGGATCCACAGTTGACATTAGTGGAGTGACTGAACTTGGGAAAATTCATTAAACTGAAGCAGGAAACTAGAAGAATGTCTGCTCCTCTTACTCCCTAAGGCCCTAGCTTTATGACCTCAGGTAAGCTTTTTGTGCTTCATCTTTAAAATGAGAGTAGTAATGAAACCTTTCTCACAAGGTAGGGACTCAGTGCTTGGTTCATTAAGTACCTGACATATTATTTCCATCCTGCTTATGAAAGTGCTTTAAAACTAAAATGAGCCTGGCATGGTTGTGCATGCCTATAATCCCAAGAGGGACTATACTTTTGGAGGCTGAGGCAGGCGGATAACAAATTCAAGCCCAGTTCTTGTCTCAAAATAAAAAAAATTAAATACAGGGAAAAGCTTGGGTTCAATTCTTAGTATCACATAAGCAAAACAAAAAACTAAAAAATCCTTTTAAAACATTGACTACTAGTTTTCCATCTGGGGATCATATTTCAGATTCTGTTTTACTAGAAGAGTTTAAATATACAAAACTAACAATAATCATAATAATTATGTCTACTGAGCATTTATTAAACGTCAGGCCCTGTGCTGACTACTTAACACACATCACGTCAAGGAGCTATGGGTGCTATCACTCCTATTTTGTAGATAAAGAAACTAAAGCAAGAGCAGGTTGAACTTCTCCTGTTATTAAGCTAAGAACCACAGCATCCAGCAGTTGACAGCCCAGGCTCAGGTATCTCTGAATCCAGCACCTTCTGAGAATTGGTCCCTGCATCTGGCTCTAGGAAGAGGTCTTGCTACAACAGAACTAGAGGTTGGAGCATTCTGAAAACTAGGCCCCTTCCTGCTCTCCAAACTCAGGATTCTGATCATCAGGATTCTGATCCAGTGTGGACCTTTTTTGGAGCACTATGCCTTGTGTTCCCATCCTTGCCTGGAGCATACATAAAGTAGCTTAGTAAACACACTCCAGGGCTTTACAACTAAGGAGGGTGACAGTGTGAACCTTTCCCTCCCTTACTTCCTCTAGCTCCCCCATACCAACTGTTTTCCTCCTTGAGGCCTGAGCTTTGCCCTTTGCGTGCTTGCCTATTGTGCCCAGAACTGCATACCTGTTCATGGAATGAGGGCTTGGACATGTGTCTTCACTGGGCTTTTTATTTAAGTCAGAAAACTTTATGAAGCTCCCCTAATAAAGCTTGCCTCTGTCAGCAAATCAGGAAATTCAACTGCAGAACCATCTTCCTTTCCCCAACACATTTAGTAGAAGACCATTTTATTAGAGGAAAGCTTTGACACTGCTCACTCTAGTTAGGCCAGGCAGAAACTAAAGGCTAGGTTCCTCCTAAAGCCCTCCTGTGAACCCTATACAGCTCCCTGAGCAATGTTCTGAAGATCACCAAGTTGCCCAGCCTCCGGATACTTGTGCTAGACATTCCTATCATCAAACTGTGCCCCCAGACCAGGCTGGCTATCTGCAAGTCACACCAAACCATCAGTGGAACACTGTCTATACTGGAAAATTTGTCTCATAGATGCTTGACAAAAGAATCTGTCCCTGGCTTTACTGTCCTGTCCTGACCTTTTGAATAGATTCCCTGAAGCAGCAGGTGAGGTTCCAAGTTTCCACAAAACAAAGGCAAGTGAAGGCCATTTCCTCGAAACCCCTCCCCAGGCTACAAGCAAGTACCTTACCTTTGTAGTCTACTTCCTGGTGGGGTGGAGGTGGATTTGGTTGTGATTGGGGAAATAAAATCTTTACACGGTGTTTTTGGTCTTATCATTAACTTATTAACATTTTAACTCCATCTAGCTCCCTCTTCCCCCGCTGGCTCAATTGAATTTTATTTGTTCACTGACCTGATGCATTAATTTCGCCTTTAGACTTAATTTACTGATCCCCCTCCCCCCTTTTTACGAAAACAGTTCTCCAATGATTTGACTCATCTGTCTGGCAGCCTTGAAGAACCTTCTCCTCTCTGCTTGGTGTAGAAAACTTGCTCTCTTTCCCGGCTCAGCTGCCCTGGGTGTGGAGGCTCAGACCTCACCCACCGCTTCCGGGCAGCACACAAGGGTGAAATCTTTCTGGACAGCTCAAAGTACTTCCCAACCAGGGTACATGACTGTCCCACCTTTCCCGCCAACACACACACACACACACGCACGCACGCACGCACGCGCGCACACACACACACCAGGCGAAAGTGGAAGGCCACCGCAGGCCCGACGGCTGCCGTTTTATTACAAAATTTCTCTTCAGATGCATAATCAGGCCAAACTCAGCACTGATTCTTCACAGCTCCCGCCCACTCTGCTCCTCGCAGCGCTCGCACCGCCCCCCGCCCACTCACAAAGCCCCACACGAGCGCCCTCGGCCCAACACAGCATCCTACTCACACCCTCCCTGCCCCGGGATTTTTTTAAACAAAAACAAAAAAGCATTAAGTACCCTAGTCCTCCCGCTCCCGCACAAAGCGCACAGTCCCTTCTTGCGCCTCAGCTGCCGCGGTCCTCTCCACGCTCCCGCGCCCGGGGATGTCGCTCGAGAGCGGGGATGGGATTCCAGGCGTCCCTTCTTTCCCCGGCCGGCGCTCAGTACAGCCCCAGGATGGCGGCGCCCACGTCCTTGGAGGGCCGGCGCTCCTCCACTAGAAAGTTGATCATGCTCTCGGACTTGATGAGCAGGTTGCAGCCCAGGAAGAAAACGCCGAAGACCACGGTGAGCGACAGCACGCAGAGCACGGCGATCTGCGCCACGCGCGACACCCACAGGCTGCGCTCGTCCGGCGCCAGCCCCGCGGGGACCCCGTCGCTGGCAGCCAGCGGCGCGCCCCCGGGGCAGCAGTCTAACCACGTGCCCAGCCCGTGGCTGCGGTTCCCAAGGGCCGTCCCGGCACTCCCGCCCACGCCGCCCACCTCGTCCAGGCCGCTGTGGTTCAGGAAGGTCGCGTTCATCGCGGGGCGGCGCGGCGCCCGGGTCTTGACGCGCGGTCCTGGGCGCAACCAAGGCTTGCGGCTTTCGTATTCTCGAGGGCGCCAGGGACCCTCTGACCTTTAGAGAGCGGGGAGGGCAGGAAGGCGAGTGGGTGCCCCCGCGCTGGCACCTTCTCGGGCCACCTACCACGGACACTCGGCGGGAAGCTGCGGAGAGGAGCAGCGAGCAACAGGCGGCGCTGGAGCCGGAGAAGGAGAACGCGCTGAAGAGCTCTGCGCACAGCCGTCCCCACTGCGCTCCAGGCAGCTAGCGCCCCTCCCCTAGCAACGGCCGCGCCCGCCCTGCGGCGTCTGGGGGCGGGAATCTCCTGTCGAGCCGGGTCTTGCTAGAGTGCCCCCTACGAGGGGTCCGGAAGCCGGTCCGGAAGCCGGGGTAGCTGTTCTTTCTTGGCCTGTGGAGCTGGACCTTTCCCCGGTGGCCCGCAGTGGGCTAGAAAATCTCCCCCAATATACCCATTACAGAAGTTGGTGCTCTGAAATCAAGTTCTCACGGAAAGCTGCCCTAAATCTATCCTGTGTTCTTCGTTAAAACCCAGGTAATAAGAGGAGTAGCCTGTGATCACCACCATGGCCCACTCTGCTAGGGCCCTGGGTCCCTGGCCGTTTTACATCGCCTCTTTGAGGACCTCCCAGCTTTGCAGGGGTGCTAAAGCCTGCCACAGTAAGGAATGTGCTCCTGCTCTTTGCCTTGTTCCCCATATCCCCTTTCCTGCCTCATTTAGTTTTTTAAATAAAAAATAAGTTAATGGAATTTTCTTATTTTTTTTTTGTAAAAACAGTCATTGTAGACTACTTAGAAATGTACATTAGCAAAATGGAAAAAAACAAAACAAAACAAAACCCCAACACCTGATAATCCTTCCGTGCAACAAAGATCTGTATCATCTTGGCACAAACCCTTCTGGGCCTGTTCTGTTTGTTCAACTCTATATGCAACGTATTGGAAACAGGGATGTAGCTTTCATGCATGTTGTTTTGTGCTGCACGAATATCCAGCCTCGACAGTTGTCCTTGGCTTGTGACCAGTGGATCTCTCTAGCGAATGCCCAGCTATGCCCTTTGCCTATCTTTCTTCCAAGACCAATCCCTGACTCTGATATACTCCTACCATGAACTGGAAGCCGTACTCTCGACTCTACCCAGCTGAAATACTCCTACCAACTGTAAAGAAAGAGTTGGGGAGTGAATGGGGTATGGTACAGGGCCCACCCTGCTCTTTGCATGAGCCATTTTAATGAGGCAAGAATGATTTTAATCATTTTAAAAAATATTTATTTGGTAGAGTCTTGCTATGCAGCTTAGACTCATACTAATCCTCTTGTCTCAGCCTGTCTAGCACTGGGATCACAGATGTGTGCCACCATCCTCGTTTTTGATGGCCAGCATGGTGTGCCCAGGGTTCTGGGGCCTGCCTGGCATGCCGTACTGAGGATCAAACCCAGGTCCAACTGCTGAGCTATCTCCAAGAATGATTTTATGCTCAATTATAACTCTCTTCTCCCTTAGAAAAATGTAAAAATACAGCCAAAATGATGGCACACACTTGTAATTTCGGCACTCAGGAGGCTGAGGCAGGAGGATCACCGGGAGCTTGAGGCCACCCTTGGTGACATAGTGAGTTCAAGCCCAGCCTGAACTATGTAGCAAAGTTAGCAAAATTGTCTCAAAAAAGGAAAAGGGGGTGGGGGGGCTGGGAAACCAAAGGAAGAAAGATGGACCATCCTGGAGCATCGACCTGGGGTTCTCCAGAGCCAGTGAACTGGATGTTTTGTGAAGTGATTTCAAACAGCCTTCCCCTAGGACACTGTTTACACTATCCGGTTTTTGGCAGTCTTTCTGGAACAAGGAAAGCCTGCTTTCTGCCCATTTCCTATCCTAATGGTCTCATATTTCACATCAGCAGAGGGGTCGCTAATGACAGTTTACTGCATCTGGTACTCAATTAAAATAAACATGAGTTGCTCTGCTCAGCCTTTGCCCCCAAGGAGATTGTCACTGCAGGGTTGGCTCCTGCTCTGCTCACTGGTTGGAAATGGAAGGCAGATGGAGGGAGGGCCCCCACAGGTTCAGGCCAAGCTTGGGGTGCCTGCAGTAGTGCATAGGGAGGTGCAGTTGTGAAGACTACACATGGGGTGGCAGATAAAATGTCATAGGTTTTGTGGGGCTTTATGTCCTATTTTCCTGCCACCTGTCTATGTCTTAAAAGACTGTTTGGATTTCAGACATCTGTACTCTATTTTTGCTTTTGCTTCTAGTTTGCTGTGTGAGCTTGGTCAAGTCATCCATTTTCTTTGAGCACTGATTGGCTCATCCATTAATTAGGGAGCTTGATAAAAAAAATCTTCAATGAAACTTTATTTACAAAAACAGATTAGTGGGTCAGATGGGCCAGAGTTTGTCTTCATTTGCTCTGTTCATGAGGAAGCACAAGGCCCAAGGTCTGTGCCTGACCTGCCCCTCATGTTTTGCCTAAGACCTCATTATCCCACCTGTCAGATGAGGAAGTTTGTCATTATTTACATTTGCCAAACTGCATGCTCTAAATCAGTAGTTCTGTGAAGTCTACACTAAGAGACACTGACCTAAATGGGATTCTTCATTGCAGAACTTCTCAGGGTTTTTAGTTTGTGGTTATGCCTTGTGACCTTCCTATAGGAGATACAGCATTTGGCAGTGGAAACCTTTTCTTCTGACGCTGATCCTTTGTGTCGCTGTGTGCCATTTAGTACAGCTTGGGAAATTCTCCACAGCTCCCATAGCCTCAGTTTCCTTCCTTGTAGGAAAGAGCTTATGATGGCACCTGCCTCCTAGAAGGTTAAATAAGGTAATGCCTGGAAACAGGCCTGGAGCATGCCTGGCACAGAGTAAGTGCTCAGTAAATGCTGGTAGCTATTATTTATAACAAGTTCCTTCCTTTCTAGCTCTGACATTCTGTGCTTTCAACTGCAGCATGTAATTAAACTGCAAAGCATCTGGTTTCCCAAGTAGAAAGAACAAGCCTGAAGGAAGGAAGAAGGAAGAGAAAGATCCTTCTGGGCTGCCCATTTGTGCACAGCCTTGCTGCCAGCAGTCACAACGGGGGAGTGTAGCAAGATGCCAACCTCTAATGACAGGGCGTGGGAAGCGGGTGGTTCTGTGTTTAGCTCAAAAACCGTGGGGAATGTCTGAGATGGCAGAGGCAAGAGGTAGTTGATGCTGCTTTACAGTTATTACGGTTTTGAGTGTCCTTTGAGAGTCACCCAAGTCACCCAACATGTGTTGGAGGCTTTGCTTCCAGGATGCCAGTGGAACCTTTAAGAGGTAGGGCCTAGTAGGAGGCCCAGGGCTCCTGGGGGGTACCCCAGGCAGTGCTCACTGAGTAGTTTCTGTGAGTGTGGTTACTAAAGGGGCAAGCCTGATACCTTCGCCCTCTCTGCTTCCTCTTTGGTGGCTTATCTGTTTGCTCCTATGCACATGTTTGCACCAGGACAGGACACCATCCACAGTCTTCCCCTGAGGCTGAACAGTGACCCTGCCCACCTTACTGACCTTAAATTTTGAACTGCCAAAGCTATGAACTAAACTTTAGCTTTAGGTTAGCCTATCTTGGTATTCTGCTATAATGAAAAAAATCTAATTAATTTGGTAGTTGAGCAATAAAACCTGTCATAAACTTGGTAATCCCCTTGATCCCCAGCCACTGTCAGGTTTGTGTGACATGCTGGGGGAACAGTGTCAAGGAGAGCTAAATTAGAAAAGGTAAGGCAGACAGATGAGTGAGAAGGGCAGGACCAGAAGGCCCCAGGAGGAACAGCATTTGCAATGACTGTGGTTTCAGGAAACAGTGGGAGGCAGTGAGAAAGAGAATCAGAAGAGAAAGCTGAAGAGGGAGGAGACACCAGGACACACAAGACTTTCTCTAAGTCAGAGAGGAAGCACAAATCAATGTGACAGTTACATTCTCCCAGATTAAAACCAAAACTTTTCTGAATTTTTCAGTCTGACAATGAGCATGCATAAATTTCTAAGAAGAAGAAACGTTTTTATCTCTGAGAATGAAATGAGTGTGTTCACCTTTGCCGTCCCATGGAGGATGGTGCAGTTTGGCACCCAGGAGGCCAGTTTGGAGGCTGCTATAACTGACAAGGCAAAATGTAACAGCAGCATTGTCACTTGTTGGGCTGTACCCCAAAGGACTGACAACACATACATAGTGCTCAACAAACTATGTCCCACACATTTAAGTAGCATTGTTCACTACAGCTAAACAGTGGTAACAGCTCACATTTCCATTGGTGGATGAGTGGATAAGCTATTTGTGGTTTCTCCAGACAGTGGACTACTAGGCAGAGGAAGAAATGAAGTATTCACCCTACGGGCTGGGAAAAGCACTTGTCTGGCAAGTGCAAGGGCCTGAGTTCAATCTCTGGTTCCACCAAAAAAAAAAAAAAAAAAAAAAAGTATTTACCCAGCCTGCAACATGGCAGAACCTCAAAAGCAGGTGCTAAATGCAAAATCCAGACAGAGATGGTCACAGACTTCATGATGACATGTTATGGTTTATGTCTAGTTGTCCCCCGAAAGCCTCATGCAATCATGGGGCAGGGACTTCTAGAGTTTGAGACTTGATTCATGATCCACTGGGATTATGTGTTTTAGTACAGATGGGATTATGGGTCTAAATCCTTCTGGGATTATGGATGTGGCCTAAGGTGGCCTATGGATAGGCTGAGGCAGAGAGCCCAAATGTAATATAAAGAGAGACAGAGAGACAGACTTACTCTGTTGCTCTCTGCTGCCCTGGTTAGTTGATTGCCTCTGTCATCATATTGTTGTTGTTCTGCCGCCATGAACTGGATGCTCTCTGCCCTGTTCCACTCAGCCTTGAGATAGCTTAATATAGATTAAAACTTCCAGTAACTGTGAGCTAAATAAAACTTTTCTTCCTTCATTTTGAGTGTTGGGTATTTGTCCCAACAGTGAGTAAAAAGTAACTAAAACAAAATTTGGTACCGAGAGTGGGGTCGTTGCTGTGGCTATACCTGACAATGTGGATTACGAGCTTTTGGGAATGGCTTATGGAAAGAGATGGGAAAGGTTCAGAGATGTCACTTATAAGCGAAGCACTGAAAAAGCTTTGGCTGTGAGATTCTGGTCAGGACTCAGACCAGAAGACTGGCTTAAAGCCTGGGTATAAAAAATGGCTTATGAGCAGAGATAGCAAATATTTAGAGAGGTCTTCTACTTGCGAAGAGCTGGAAAAGCTTCAGCTGTTCTGTAGAGGAGATTCTGGTCAGAACTCAGACCAGAAGACTGACAGAAGGCCAGCCTGTGAAGACTAGGTTGAAGAGATTTCTGCTGAAAAAAAGGATAGCATTGGTCATTGGACTCCAGATCATTTGTGCTGTGGATTGGCTGAAAGTCTGTCAGAATTTTGCTTGTACCCAGAGACTTTGCCTAAGACTGAGATTAAGCATGGCAAACTGATTAATCTTTCAGGAGATATTTCAAAACAGCAAACTACTGGGACAGTGGCATGGTTGTTATTGGCGGCTTTTAGCCAGATTTATGTCGAAAATCAAGATCAAAGAGTCAAGCAGGATGATTTAAAATGTGAGTTTGGCCAAAAAGGAAGCACCAAAAAAGCTGTGCACTACAAAGATAGAGCTAAAAGGATCTCCATTGCTAGGAAGGAACCAGAGAATCAAAAAGATGGCCCAAGGGAAACACAAGAGATGGCATCTCTCCACCCTTTGCAGCCCTAGAAGTGCAAAGGAGAGAGGCTTTGCCTTAAAAAAAAAAAAAAAAAAAGTCACAGAGACCCAAGTACCAAAATGGCGGCAGTGGCCAAACCAGGTTCCAAACTGGCACTGGCATAAAAAATTTGTTCCTTGAGATCAAGGTCAAAGTGTTCATCAATCCAGGCATTCCACCCCTACAACCAAGAAAGAAGGAAGCCTGGCTACTGCTTCAGCTGGCAGCAGACCTTGGCATCATCCATGTGACATTGGTTTTACGTGCATTCAGAATGCAAGAGTTGTTAGGTTAAGAAGGCTTCCACCTTGATTTCAAAAGAAGGCCTGGGAGGCCAGGCAGTGTGTCCCTGAGAGGGCAGTGTGTAAAACAGAGAATGAGAAGCCTATTCAGTGGAAACCCCAGAAGTTTGAAAAAGCCAAAAACATGGATCATCTAAGGGAAACTACAAAGAGGGAACAAATCTGGCCTAAGAGAGAAGCCATAAAAACTACCACCAAGAGTGCTGTAGTGGTGGAGCCATGTAAAGCTTTTGGAACTCACAACTCAGTGCAGACTGCTTTGGATGTTCCAGTTAAAACTATGGGATTTAATGTTTACCCTGCTGGAGTTTGGACATGTGTTGGTACCAGTGTTTTGTATTACCCTGTTGTTTACAACATTTGGATTGGTAATGTTTATCTTGTACCTTTGGATGTTAGTTGTGTTTAAATTTTCTTTTACACAGGGGACCACAGTTGAGAGTTTGCCTTAGATCTTGGAGGAGATTTGGAACTTGGACTTTTCAGCAATGCTAAAACTATTGGGACTTTGACAACTCTTAGTGATGGACTAAAATGTCTTTTACACAAAGAGATGTACATGAGACTGTGGGGGTCCAGGGGTGGAATGTTATGGTTTATGTTTAGTGGTCTCCCCAAAGCCTCATGCAATCATGGGGCAGGGACTTCTAGAGTTTGAGACTTGATTCATGATCCACTGGGATTATGTGTTTTAGTATGGATGGGATTATGGGTCTAAGTCCTTCTGGCATTATGGTTGTGGCCTAAGGTGGATAGGTTGAGGCAGAGAGCCTAAATGTAATGTAAAGAGAGACAGACTTACTCTGTTGCTCTCTGCTGCCCTTGTTAGTTGGTTGCCTCTGTCATCATATTGTTGTTGTTCTGCCGCCATGAACTGGATGCTGTCTGCACTGTTCCACTCAGCCTTGAGCCAGCCTAATATGGATTAAAACTTCCAGTAACTGAGCTAAATAAAACTTTCCTTCCTTCATTTTGAGTGTCAGGTATTTGTAAAAAGTAACTAAAACATGCCATTTATGGAAAATATCTAGAATAGGAAAAGCCATAGAGGCAGAATGCTGACTAGTGGATGCTGGAGGCTGGAAGAGAGGCAAATGGGAGCAGTTGCTTTTTAGGATGCTTCTTTTTGGAGTTTGTTTTAGAACCACGTGGAAGTAGTAATTGTACAATGTTGTGAATGGCCTGACTACCACTAATATGTTCACTTTAAAATGCTTAATTTTATGTTATGTGAACATTACCTTCATTAAAAGAAAGAAAAGGTAATGAAGGCTAGCCAGATAGATCAGCAGACTAAGAGTGCTTACTTAGGCAGGTGCAGGGACTGGGGTTTGATCCCTGGCATGCTGTGCCTGTCCTGCCCCTGGGGCTCACTGAGACAGTGACTGAGACTGGACGTGGTGGTGCATGCCTGTAACTCCAGCTCTTGGGATGCTGTAAACAGGTGGACTATGAGTCCAATCTGTGTAGTGAGACCCTGCAGACCTTGTACTGCATACATAAAAATAAAAAAAGAAAAGGTACTGATGAAGTTGAATGATTGAATGAAGGCAGTGAAATGGCCATGAAAATAGAAATGAGAAGGGACAGGAGATTCTGGAACCAGGCATTGCTCAGACCTGAGGGCACTGCAGCACAGCATGTGGATGAATGGGAGGAGTGGCTGGGTTAAGAAGGATCCTGAGGCACAAGATTGAGTGCTTTGAGTCTGGAGTGCCCATAGGACATACACATGAGTGTCAAACAGAGAGTTGGAAGAGTAGATGGGAAACTTAGGAGAGGGACTTGGTCTGGAGAGAAGCTGGAGATCATCAGCCTGTCCCCGAGTCACTCAAGTGTGCAAGCACAGTTAAGTGCTGGGGAACTGTGGTGAGTTGAACAGTCTCTGCCCACCAGGGGCTCAGTCTAGAGAAGACAGATAAACTTGTTAGTGATGAGTCAGGGAGGAAATGTCAGGGTCTGAGAAGGCTGTAAGCGATGTCACATGCCTTAGGTCATAGGTTCCTCGGAAATAACCCTCACTTCCAGCAGGTCCCACATGGCAAGCTCAAAGTGGGGCTAGCTCAAGATGAGCAAGGTTCCCTTCAGACTTGTAAGGACATCTTGTCCTGGAGAATTTGGACACTTCTTGCTAAACATCACCTGTTTTCTTGTGAGGAAGTGCTCTTCCCCATTTCATCCAGTTATAGGAGGCTGTCAATCCCAGACCCTTGTCCTAGACATGAAGGGAAACAAGTTGTGGCTATGCCAGTCTCAAAGTCTTCAGCCTGGCCTCAGTGTTTGATGCAGATATGGGAATGTGTCTTGCTGTAGACTGTTAGGTGCCCTCAGAGGAACTGTGACTCCAGGGCTTCATGCCCTTGCACCATCTCTTTCACACTGACTCTCTCTTGGGCCTGTGACATGCCCTGACCAATGGGACAACCACAACGGTAATACGAATAGAGGCTTGGCAAATGCTTATCCACTGGGACTGGTCTACCTAGAACACTCCTGCTATACAGAAACTTTTAAAAGGCCCAGGTCCTTTGCTCCTGCAATTCCACTCCCAGGCTGTTTTCCTAGTGCAGTTATTTTCTGTGCTCGTTATGGAACACCGGGGTTCCATGACCATATTTTATTGGCTTTTGAAAACTGAAGCGATCATGTACAATCTTGAATTGGATTTCTGAATAGTGTATATATGAATTTATAAAATTTCTTTATGCTAACAAAATGGCTTTTTAACCTGTTGCTTCATGAGTTTTATAAACTCATGAAGGGAAGGAAAGGGAGCATATAAGGAATTAAGGGTCTGGGGAGATAGCTCAGCATATAAGCACTTGCCTGGCAAGTGCAAGGACCCAGATTCTGATCCCCAGTACCACATGCTATGCCGGCCACTGAAACTGGGTGTGTTTGCCTGTAATTCCAGCATTGGAGAGATTAAGACAGGAGGATCACTGTAAGTCCAAGCTGCATAGTGAGATCCTGTACCAAATAAACAAAAATGATTAAATTTTTAAAAAAAATTTAGTACAGGGTCTGCAGAGTCTCACTACACAGATTGGACTTGTAGTGATCCTCCTGTTTTCAGCCTCCACAAGTGCTAGGATTACAGGCGCCTGCCACCACACCCAGTCTCAGTTGCCATCTCAGTGTGCTCCAGGGACAGGGCTGGCGCCAGTATGCCGGAGATTGAATCCCAGTCCCTGTCTAAGCAGGCACTTCAGTCTGCTGAGCTATCTAGCCAGCCCAAAAAAGATTAAAAAAAGAACTAAGATGTGCGATGTAGTGTATCAGTTCCCTACAATGAATACAATCATTATGTACTGCAAACATGTAATAATAAATGTAAAAAACTGAAATATATATATATATATATATATATATATATATATATATATATTATTGAAAGAAGGATCATACTTCTAAAAAGAAACAATATAAAACTATTGTCACAAGAAAACGGGGCTGGGGAGATAGCTCCAAGGCACAAGTGCCTGCCTGGCAAGTGCAAGATCGTGAGTTTGAACCTTGGTCCGGCAAAAACAAAAAACAAAACAAAACAACCAAGAAAACGATCATTTCATTCTAGAAGGTCTAGCATCAAGGGAGACTCACTTCATTGTCTAATGGGTCAGCCAGTCAGCTCTGGATATGGGGCTAGATGTGGCTACTATTTGTTTTTACAAATAAAATTTTATTATAGCACAGCCAGGTTCAGTGACTTATGAGCTGTCTGTGATTGCTTTGTGCCACAGTGGTCTTATGGCCTGCAAAAGAAAATGTATACAACCTTTTACAGAAAATGGACCATCTCCTGTTTTTACAATAGTATGAAAATTAGAATTGATCTAAATCTCCTAAAAGCAGACTGATCCAATTACAACATATTCCTCCAGTGAATGACATGCATGACCCCTAATGGAAATGCTGCCGTATCAGGGTATCTCTCCAGCTCAGCTGCACACCAGAACTGCCTGGGAACTCTCTGTGCAGCCCCACCAAAGATATTTAAATTTGACTTTGGGAGTGGAACCCAGGCATCAATATTTTTAAAACTTCCTCAGGGAATTTTAAGGTCAAGCTACTGTTTTACATGAATGGTCAATGGCATAGATGGCATGGCCATCTATGTAATGCTATAGAGTAAAGAAAAACAAATTTTCATATAGGCAGACAGACACCCCCCTACAGGACCAATAAATGCAGAAGCACTGACAATGATCATCTATGTTGGTTGAGACTATGAAAGATTTTAATTTTATTTCCTTTTGCTTATCTGTATTTTCTATATATTCTACAATGAACAATATATCTTGTAACAAGTGCAAAAAAGATCAAATAATCAGTAGCTTAAAACCCATTTTTGCTTTGCAAAAACTACAGAGAAAAACACATAATCAAAGTATACCCAGGTTATAAACATGTATACTACAGCTCAGCATAGCAGGTCCCAGCCTCATGGAGATCCTGGCGCATTTCAGTAAGACAGGCATTGCAGCCTTTAAGCCTTGAGCTGTTAAAAGGGGTGAATCTGATGTATAGTCACAGACCAGTTATTCAGGAGGCTGAAGCAGGAAAACAAAAAGTGTAAGCCCAGCTTGGACAACTTAGTCCAAGACCCTTTCTTGAATAGAAATGAAAATAAAAAAGGATACCTCCACCGAGGTATCTCAGTGGAGAATGTTTACCTAGAAAAAAGAGTGAGTTTCCTCATATTCTCCTTGCAGGATTAAATGCAATTTCTCCACATGAGCCTAGACACTTTTATTCAGTGCTTGTACTAGCTCCACATTATGTTCAAAGAGCATACAATGGGCAGAAGAGGTTGTGAAGGGCACCACCACAGAACTATTGCTTTCTCTAGAGCCCAGAATAGGAGGGGCCACCTCTCTGTGGCATCTCGTCTAGAAGGTCAAACTGCACAATCCCAGGTGGCCCGATCCTGAGGGAAAGGGGAGAAATTGCTGTATGACCACACCCACCTATGGGTCACAGTCAAGAACTATGTGCTCATCAGGACCTTGACTTTGTTTTGATATGTACAGACATTTGTTCACACCCTGGGCCTGCATCTTGGTCTTGTCTTATGCTTAGGATGCCATTTGAGTTGGGCAGCTTTTGACAGACTTCTGTGCGTGCAAATGAATGAAGTCACTGGATTGCTACATGTCATATTCCCCTCAGTTCCTTCTTCCTGGCTCTGGCCCACCTGCCCTTCAAATACTATCATTGATAAAGTGTTATCCTTAGCACAAACCTCACACATTGCAAATTCTCAAGAAATATAATGGAGTGAGGGGGTGAGAAGGAGACCTCTTTCTTGGACCATCATGTGGGCTTAACCTTCCCTGGAAAAGTTACAAGCTTTTTCTCCAGAAAGCTAAACTAAAATACCTACCATCTGTTTCCAATGCCCACTAGTTTAACACATGAACTGAAGAAAAGAGAAAAAAATGCACTTATTCTTAAGAGAGTACTCTACAGATTAGCAGCTAAGTCCACAGGCTATTATCAAACACGAATTCAAAATTTTCCACTGCCTCTATCGTGGTTTGGTGTTTTGTAAAGGAAACAATTTATAATATTATTTTATAATGAATCACCCCAAGAATCATATATGGGGGGTGCAGGAAATCTGCCTGCACTAAAGACCAAAGAATCTACCTGAGAGCACAGATCCTAATATCCTGCACAAGTCCAGCAGAAAACCTAGAGCCATAACAATGTCTTCCACAAGTCCAACTGGAGGCCTAGAGCCCATGACAAAGTCATGCAGGCCCGGTTCATGGCTCTGTGCTACAAAGGCCCAAAGGTCAGTGGTGGAAGCTAGAAAGTCTGTGCCAGTGGGATGAAGGATCTGTGCCAGAAGGCTAAGGGATCTGAACTGGAACCAGGAATTGATGCTCAAGGTATGCAACAGAGCTTCCCTCAAAAGTACCATGGTCATCCTCAGCAACAGTGAGATCCTGACCTCCTCCAATGATAAAGCTTAGTTCCCATCAGTAATGTGACAAACTTCTCCACAAGGCTCAGCAGTGCACTATCTTCCCCTCTGGAGCCAGGAAGCAATGTTCAAGGTGAGGAACAGAGCTCTTCCAATATGAACTGTAGCCATTCTCAGTGACAATGAGGTCCTGAGCTCCTCCTCTGACAAAAACAACTAAGTTCATTGTGAAAATCAGGATGACAAGATCACCCAGCAGAATAGCCCAAGAGAACCAATAGTTCCCCTAACAGCTCCAACAGCTTCTCCAGACAGCATCCCTAACAGTGTGCCCACAGCTTCTCCTATTCTGCATCTTATGCTGCTGGCAACAATCCTCGAGTGGGCCCCCCATACCCAGCACCATGTTAGTTCAATTCAGCTGGGTGTAACAAGTTGACCACCAGTTAGAATTCCACTACAGCTTCCTATCAACTCTGTAACTTTGGACAAATTTCTAAACCTTTGTGCAACTAATTTCACAAAAATGTAGTGAAAGTGAAACAATCCCATGTCTAGCACTTGGCATCATGCCCCTCCCACGTGGCAGAGTTCAGTCAGTGTTGACAATATTACTGGGCAGCTTCCATTGTAACATCCCAAGCAAGAATGCCCCACCTCACTGCCCCCACCCTCATTGCCTCCTTTAAACCTCTCTTTTCCCTCCCCTTTAGGAAAAAAAAAAAAAAACCTTTCCAGTATAGTATTTTTTTTAGCCTTTTTAAAAAAGTATTTATTTGATCCAGGGTCTCACTACAAAGTTTGGACTCATAGTGATCCTCCTGTCTCAGCCTCCTCAGCACTGGTATTATATGTATGCACCACCATGCCTGGTTTTTGTGGCCATGCATGACACTACTGGGGATTGAACCTTGGTCCTTGTATTTATCAGACAGATGCTTAGACCACTGAGATAGCTCCTCAGTCTCTGTAAGCCTGTGATGTTGCAACATCCAATGCTGAAAATTGTCCTGCTGCATAAACATGGGCTTCAGGCAAGGTGTGTGTGTGTGTGTGTGTGTGTGTGTGTGTGTGTGTGTTGCTAAATATGCTCTGAGATTTACAACCCTATGTGCATCTTCTGTGACTCCACATAAGCTCTTGAGTAATAGACTTGGAGTTACGACTTCCACCTAGCTGGAATCAAGACATCCATTTAGAAGGATCTGAAAGTACAGGGAGGGCTGGCCAAAAAGCTCAGCAGATTAAAGCGCCTGCAAGCAGGTACAGGGATCTGGTTTCATGTGCCTGTAAGCCCAACTCTTGGGAAGCTGTAAACAGGCGGATTAGTACGAGTCCAATCTAGTAGTGAGACCCTGATCACCCTGTAGACTCTTCCCCCCCAAAAAAAAAAGTACAGAGAGGTTTTCTGGTATTGAGAGACCAACCCACGTTGGGTGGCGTTAGTACCAAAGAGACCATGGTCAAAATTCTAGCCCTAAATATAGTGTTTAAACCCACCTCTTCACAGTTTAGGGACCCAAGTGGACCAAATTCTTAGTGTTCAAGTGCCCCTCAACCCTCACTTCCTATACACCGTCCACTTCTTCCCTCTGGTGGCCACTGGATAAATTGCACAGCACATATCTTGGCAAGAAGACCAGGAAATGGAAGCAGCCTTTTCTCTTCTCAGACTGCCTGGTGCTGGTGTTGTTAACCACACTTGACCCAAAATTCCCTTTCCACAAAATACATTTTATGTAGCTATAGTAATTTTAAGATATTTCAAGAACCTTTTGAGGTTTTGATACACAATGCATAGAAATATTCACAGAGTACAATTTTATAATATTGACATATGCATATGCCTAAAATTATTATCACAGTGAAGATAGTACATATGTCCATGTCTGTCCCCAAAGTTTCCTTATGCCCTTTGATAATCTCTCTTTCTTACTTCTCTGTGTCCAAGGGACTATGGACCTGCTTTCTGTTATATATAAATCAGTTTACACATTCTGATTATCTCTATATAGAATCATACCATATGGTGTTACTCAGTTTTCTGTTATTATGACAAATACTAGATAGCATCAACTTATGAAGAAAAAAGTCTTATTTTGCTCATAGTTTTGAAGGTTCCAGGTCTTGATCCATTGGTCTATTGTTTTGAGGTTGTGGCAAGGACTGGGAGTGGAGCCACACTGTTCACCTATGTCAAGGGAGCAGAACAAAAGAAGAGACTGAGACTCTGACCACACTGTCCTTTTTACAGTCACAGCCATTGTTCCTACTCTTCGTACCCCATCTATTATCATACTGCTTCCATCTACAAACAGGATGAGGTTGAAGTTTTAGAGTGGTGTGTCCTGCAGGTCAGATCTTGTAGCCTCATGGTCTTTATACGGTCTTGTTCTGGAGGTTCTGACAATATTGGAAGAAGGGATGCAAGATTAATGGCCTGTATAGTCTCAAGAATTAGATGGGAGTCTTTAAGGAGGGCTGCTTGGTACTGGGCTAGCCTAGTACCCAAAAGCTGCCTTTCACTAGGGTGCTACAACCCCATCACATGGGGTAGGAACATGTTCAACTTCTGTCCCAGAGTTAATTTGTCAGCCTCTTTTGCTAACATAGCAGCTGCTGTAGTGGCCTGCAAGCATGATGACCACCCAGTAGCCACATAGTCCAGTCTTTGGACAGATAGGCTAGGGAGTGCTCCCATGGCCTAAGGTCTGAGTTAAAACTCTCCTTGCAATTCTTTATTTTTTTCATGAACAAACAACTGAAAGAGCTCAGTAATGTCTGGTAGGGCTATAGCTGGAGCTCTTAAGAGTTTCTTGTTTAATCTTTAAATGCTGTTGCCATTATGAATTCCAATTCAAGCGGGAGGCTATTACCTCCCTTTAGGGTTTTATATAAGGGCTTATGAACAGAGGCAAAACTTGACATCTAAAAACAACAGAAATCTATCTTTTCCAGGAACTCTCATAACTTTTTGGTTCTGGGCTCTTCTAGCTAACAAAATGTCTATATACTGTAAGAGAGAAAAGTTAGGATTGTTATTACCAAAAGGCACCGCATTTTTTGATAAAACTTTTCCAAGAACAGTAAAGTGAATTTTGAATCCTTGGGAAGTCATGTCAATGTCACTGTCACTTGGGCCACCCCCCTTCTGGATCCTCCTGTTAAAGGCAAACAATTCCTGGGACAATAGAATCTCCTTTTAAATCTAACACAGCATACCAGATCCAGTTAGGTGGGAGCAGACTTAAGTACCTTAAATATAAAGTATAACCAGAGAACTGTTATTTTTTATCAACCATGGACATTTCAATGGTTAAATCCCTGTAGAGTGTTAACGGGCAACAGTTATACTTTTATAGTGAACATTTTACATATATATATATCAGCGTAACATAACAGGATGAAATGTCTAGTTTAGTTATATATGTCACACAAGTTTTTGTTTATGTTGGTTTGACATTAACCATATCTATCTATCTATCTATCTATCTATAGATAGATATCATTTAGACCAGCTTGTAACTTAGGAGAAAACATGGTTTAGAGTCTATATTTAAAGCTTAGATAACAACATACAAATCTATAAACAAATATGCAAATCAAACAAATATCTTTATAAAACCACAGTGCACTCAAACATATTTTTGGCCAGGTTAAATTATAATAAAACATCTTTTTTTCCTGTCTATATTTTCATTTTGTACTTTCTCTATAATGAAGCAGTAACTTATTCCTGCAGGCTTTTTACTTTTGTAGCTTGCAGCAGATAACCAGAAGAAGCACAGGCTCAGGGAGGGGACTCAGAATCCCCTCTTTGTAGCTGCAGCAGGAGAGCTGCTGTGGGGGAGGTAGAGAGAGGGCGAGAAAATCCAGAAGACAAAGCAAGAGCAGTGGTTGCAGCACCTGTGGCTGAGGCTCCCCTCGGAGCCATAGTGCCCAGGATGAGACAACAGAAATCCCAAAAACATTCTCTACATTCACCTCGGAATCCATCTAAGTTCCAAATCATGCTGCCCAGGACAGTCGGTTTGCTCTGTACTGTTCCAGTCTTATCAAAGGTTCCCTCTCCATTCACACATACAGCAGATTTGACACAGTGGCAATAATTGCAATGCAATAAGGCAACTGAGCTAGGTTTGCGTCCTTCTGCATTTCCAGGTAAATTTTCACAAAAGTCAAGAAGGGAAAGGAGAACAGAACTAATACCATTGCCCTCATCCTAGCGCAAGTGTAGCTGGGGGTGCAGGTGCATTGGGGACGGAGAACAATAAATTCAGACAAACAAACAAATGGGCAACAACATCCTGGGAAAATTTAGTTTTCTTTTCCATTTTTTTGGACTTCTTTTTTAAAATTTTTTTATTTTATTATTATTATTATTATTTTTTAGTTATTTAGACTCTTGGCTGGATTTTAAACCAAAATAAATGTAGGGTTACTGTCAACATTTCCATAGATTTCCTGGTAAAACAATACAGGGTTTCCCCTGCAACAAAAAGCAAACCTCATGGAGCCTCCAGCCCAAGAGAAAATGAATCCAGGAATATTTATCTATGAGAAAACAGACTCTCTCAGTGAGAGAAACATGTCTATAGTATCTCAAGAATACTCACCTGAGATAGGTTGATGCAACTTCTACATCTGGAAGTTAGGGCCCACCAACACCAGCCTTGAGAGAAGAACAAAAGCAATCAAATCTTACCTAGGTCAGAGTAAAGTCTGTTATTTCTTTCCACACTGTGGCATTCCACTCCATTAGCCATTTTGGGGCAGTTAGCTGAAATCAGCTTGTGGCGTGGAAAACCACCCAGAAGTGGCTTGCAGGCATGGAGGCCTGGTGGGCCTTTTGCAAGAACATTTTGCACATGGGAATCCTGAGGCTCACTGTGTAAAATCCCGGAAATGGTCAAGAATACATTGCAATGGTGACTAAGAAGCAGAAGTGGTCTGACCTATAATTACAAATGATACAACCAATAGACAAGGAACAAAGACAAAATGAAACCAAAGACAAATCCAGTCTTAACTTTTCCCAAAGGCCCATACACTGAAGTGCTGGTCATGAGTCTGTACCATTATTGAGAAGTAGCAGAACTTTTAAGAAAAGAATGAGGACCAGGTGAAGAAATTTAAGTCATTGGAGGCATACCCTCGGACGGGGATACTGAGACACTAGTCGTCATCATCGTCATCGTCTTCTTCTTCTTTCTCTTCCTCTTCCTCTTCTTCTTCTTCCTCTTCTTCTTCTTTGATTTTCTGAGACAAGGTTTTTGTTCTGAAGTTTGGCTGGCCTTGAGCTCAATGTGAAGCCCTGGCTGGCCTCAAACTCATAGTGATCCTCCTACCTCAGCCTCCCAAGTGCTGGGATTATAGGTGTGTAACACTATGCCTGGCTGAAATATCACTTTCTAATAGTGCTGAGGATACAGTTTTTTTTTTCCTGGTTTTCTATTTCTATTTATAGTTCTGTAATACTCACAAATTAATACATAGCTATAAATGGAAGTGGAGGAAAAATTTCCAATGTTATTTCCAATATATCACACTTCATGCTACGCAAATTTATATCTATGTCTAGCCCTCAGACATACCAAAATACGAATTCTTTTTTTTTACGTATTTGGTACAGAGTCTACAGGATCCCACTACACAGATTGGACTCATAGTTACCCTCCTATTTTCAGTTCTCAAGCACTGGGATTATAGGCACATGCCGCCATGCCCAGTCTTATTCAAGGTCTCAGCATACCCCAAGGGCAGGGCTGGCATGGCATGCTGGGGATCAAACCCTGACCAACGCACTCTGCCTAAGCAGGCACTTCAATCCAATAACTTATCTGGTCAGCTCAAAATACTAATTCTTTACCCTGGAAAGTACTTGGACATTTAGTGCTATAATTATAAATTTTAATTTGAAAATAAAAATAAAGACTGGGGATATGGCTCAGTGGTGGACAACTTACTTAGTGTGCACAAGGTCTTGGCTTCCCCTAGGACCACAAAATCAGTCAATAAATGAACATACATTTTTTTGGTTTTTTGGGGGGGGAGGGGTTACTGGGGATTGAACTCAGGACCTTGCAGTTGCCAGGCAAGCACTTATTCTATTGAGCTATCTTCCCGGCCCCTACATCTGTTTGTTTTTTTGTTTTTTGAACACGCAATTTAGGAAACTCATTTGATCTAGCAGCCAGGCCCGGTGTGTGAGGTAGACCACCCTGGGCCCACTGGAAACTCATTTGACCCAGCAATCAGACCCAGCATGTGAGAGGAACTTCATCCATCAGACAGGCCCTGTATGGAAAACTGCCACAGAACCCCCTCCAGAGAGGCTAGAGATAAGACCCATCCAGCTGATGCAAGAGCAGAACATCTTGCCAGAGTGGCACAGCAGGTTCACCTCCAAGGGCTGCAACAGAAAGAAGTGGAGCTCAGCAGCCAGACCCAAGCCACACCCACCTGGATGAGTTTGAACTTGGTAGATCCAGATCTGGTGCTAAGGTAAGAGCTTTACATCAAGGGTCATAAGGCAGGGCTACACAAAACGACAAAGAGAAGGAGCAAAATGCACTCTCAGGGCCTGAGCTCACCCAGAACAAATACAGGAGACAATAGTATAGAAGAAATTGGAAATCATACACCTGAAATCTCTGGAATAACAGCATGCAAAGTAAAGAAACAACTGTAGAAAGGAATAGAGGAAATCAGATCAGAAATAATTTCTGAAGTGAAAAAATAAATAATGCCTACAATAAAAGAAGTACTAAGTGCTTCTAAAGAAGACACATAAAAATAGAGGAGAATATAAAAGTGATGGAATCCTTGAATGAGCAATATAGGAAAGTAATAGAATGTATGAAGCAGATTCAAAGTGCTATATACGAACTTAAAACGTCAATCACAAACTGGCAATACCGTTTCAATGAAGTGAAAATAGACTTTCAGATCTTAAAGACACCACTGCAACTAGTGAAGAGATAAGAAAAGATCTCTTAATAACAACTAGGATGCAAGAATAAGTAATTCAACATCTGCAAGATGGTACAAAGATGAACAACGAAAGACTAATAGGCATCAATGAGAAAGGAGTCTGTATAAATGATGTAAAAAGAATATGGGCAGAAGTAATAGCAGAAAATGTCCCAAATATGGGGAAACAATTTGACATTCAGGTAACTGAAGCATGTAGAACTCCAAATAACATCAGTCCAATCAAAACCACACCCAGACATATAATATTAAGATTCCAGAAATTCAGCACAGAAACAGTATACTAAAAGCCACTAGAGAAAAGAAACAGGTCACATTTAAAGGAAAACCCATTAAAATAACAGCAGATTTTTCTTCACAAATCATCAAGTCAGGAAGAGCATGGAACAAAATACTTCAAGTCTTGCAAGAAAACCAATTCCAGCCCAGACTGCTGTATCCTGCAAAACTCTCTTTCAAGTTCAATGGAGAAGTGAAATACTTCCAGGACAAAGAACAACTAAAGAATTTCATGATGACAAAGCCAACCCTGCACAGTTTACTAAAAGATATTCTAGAGAGGGATCAAAATGATCACAACTCCATGAAGGAGAATGGAGAGAACCCACCAAATAGGGCAAACAATTAAACACAGGAGAAAAAGAGGTACACAAAAGCAGTCTTTCCATGGTTCTTTTGTATACAGCAGCAGAATATGTCCATCAGCATATTCTACAAATGAACTTCTCTTACGCCCTATGGGTCATGATTCTGTCTGGGTCTACAAGGTGGGTAGCAAGGAAATAGCAGTAGCTCAGTCCCACAAGTAACACATGGCCACCAGAAAGCATCACAGACACTGTCTGTGTCCATGACATACTAGAATTTTGTGCAATATCCTATCCCCAAACGGTTAGAAGTTCTGGACATATATTTGCCATTTCAATATCTAAAAATATGAACATGCAATTTATGTTTTCCACAATTAAGGTAAAATGTTTAGATTTATTAAAATGATTTAGATAAAAATTTGATATCAATTAGTTCTAACTTGTATTTTTCTACTTTATTTTATAAATATCTTAATGTTTCAAAAACAAGGTTGTAGAGAAAGATGTCTTAGAAATTAATTATGAAATTTTAAATGTACTTTTTTTCAATACGGTGTAGTAGACCCAGGATCTGCATATTGAGCAACATCCCAGACCTGTATATTTTTTATTTTGAGATGGAATATTACTAAGTTCCCCAGGTGGGACACAAATTTGCAATCTTCCTGCCTCAGTCTTCTATTGCACTGAAATATGACTCTTTTAATCTGTAGATATATTTTATTTTTATTAGCACATATTGGTAGTACGTTATGATTATGTTTGTCATGGGGAGTTGGCACATAACATATCTTTATTCTATGTTTTAATCCCCTCTTTCTCCCATTCTCTGTCTTCTATCTCTTGGACCCCTTGTCCTATTGTTTTTACATGTGTGAAGTATAAAATGACCATAATTTTCATAAGCATGTGATACATGTACATAGCACATCATATTTCTCTTTTTCAAAAATCTCATTTCATTCTCACTCTGGCTTGTATCTAGATTTACCTGCCAAAATCTCATACACTCATAGGTGGGTTGAACAGGAACAGGAAGTGAACAGGAAGTGTCAGTTGGCCAACAGCTAGTGTCACTGGGTGGATCGGAAGTGAATCAATAAGTGACACCTGGCGTACCAGTAGTTTCGCTTGGCAGACCGGAAGTGAACAAGAAGCGTCGGTTGGCCAACAGGTAGTGTCGCTGGGCGGATCGGGAGTGAACCGGAAGTGTCACCTGGTATAGCAGAAGTGTCGCTTCACAGACTGGAAGTCAACCGGAAGTGTCGCTTGGAGTACGAGAAGTAAACCGGAAGTGTCGCTTGTCAGGCCGGAGTGTCACTTGGCAGACCGGAAGTGAAGAGGAAGTGTCCGTTGGCAAACAGGTAGTGTCACTGGGTGGATCGGAAGTGAAGAAGAAGTGTCACCTGGTGTACCGGTAGTGTTGCTTCACAGACCGGAAGTCAACGGGAAGTGTCGCTGGGCGGATCGGAAGTGAGCAGGAAGTGTTGCTCAGCAGACCGGAAGTCTCAGAGGTCCAGAAGTGTCACTTGGCAGACAGGAAGTGAACCGGAAGTGTCACTTGGAGGCCCAGAAATAAACTGGAAGTGTTCCTTGGAGGACCGGAAGTAAAGCGGAAGTGCCACTTCTCAGACCAGAAGTCTCACTTGGAGGGCCGGAAATGTCACTTGGCTGACTGGAAGTGAACCGGAAGTGTCACTTGGAGGTCCAGAAGTAAACCGGAAGTGTTCCTTGCAGGACCGGAAGTAAAGCGGAAGTGTCCCTTCTCAGACCGACAGTCTCACTTAGAGGGCCGGAAATGTCACTTGGCAGACCAGAAGTGAACCAGAAGTGTCACTTGGAGGCCCAGAAGTAAAGCGGAAGTGTTCCTCGGAGGACGGGAAATAAAGCGGAAGTGTCCCTTCTCAGACCGGAAGTCTCACTTAGAGGGCCAGAAGTGTCACTTGGCAGATCAGAAGTGAACAGGAAGTGTCACTTGGAGGCCCAGAAGTAAACCGGAAGTGTTCCTTGGAGGACCGGAAGTGGAAGTGTCGCTTCTCAGACTGGAAATCTTATGTTCTGAAAGTGTCACTTGGCAGACCGGAAGTGAACCAGAAGTGTCACTTGGAGGCACAGAAGTAAACCGGAGGTGTTCCTTGGAGGCAGCAAAGTGGAAGTGTCGCTTCTCACACCGGAAGTCTCATGTGGAAGGCCGGAAGTGTCACTTGGCAGACAGAAAGTGAACCCGAAGTGTCACTTGGAGGCACAGAAGTAAACCGCAAGTGTTCCTTGGAGGACGGGAAGTAAACCGGAAGTGTCGCTTCTCAGACCGGAAGTTTCACTTGGAAGTCCGGAAGTGTCAGTTGGCAGTCCGGAAGTGAACAGGAAGTGTCACTTGGAGGCACAGAAAGCGGAAGTGTTCCTTGGAGGACTGGAAGTAAAGCGGAAGTGTCGCTTGGAGGCCCAGAAGTAAACCGGAAGTGTTGCTTGGAGGACCAGAAATAAAACGGAAGTATCGCTTCTCAGACCGGAAATCTCACTTGGAGGTCCGGAAGTGTCACTTGGCAGACCGGAAGATAACAGGAAGTCTCACTTGGAGGCCCAGAAGTAAAGCGGAAGTGTTCCTCGGAGAACCGGAATTAAAGCGGAAGTGTCGCTTATGAGACCGGAAGTCTCACTTGGAGGTCCAGCAGTGTGACTTGGCAGACCGGAAGTGAAGAGGAAGTGTCACTTGGAGGCTCAGAAGTAAACCGGAAGTGTTCCTTGGACGACCGGAAGTAAAGCGGAAGTGTTGCTTCTGAGACCGGAAGTCTCACTTAGAGGGCCGGAAGTGTCACTTGGCTGACTGGAAGTGAACAAGTAGTGTCACTTGGAGGCCCAGAAGTAAAGCAGAAGTGTTCCTTGGAGGACCAGAGGTAAAGCGGAAGTGTCGCTTCTCAGACCAGAAGTCTAACTTGGAGGTCCGGAAGTGTGACTTGGCAGACCGGAAGTGAAGAGGAAGTGTCACTTGGAGGCCCAGAAGTAAACTGGAAGTGTTCCTTGGAGGACCGGAAGTAAAGCGGAAGTGTCCCTTCTCAGACCGACAGTCTCACTTAGAGGGCCGGAAATGCCACTTGGCAGACCAGAAGTGAACCAGAAGTGTCACTTGGAGGCCCAGAAGTAAAGCGGAAGTGTTCCTTGGAGGACCAGAAGTAAAGCGGAACTGTGGCTTCTAGACCAGAATTCTCACTTGGAGGTCCGGAAGTGTCACTTGGCAGACCGGAAGTGAACAGGAAGTGTCACTTGGAGGCCCAGAAGCAAACCGGAAGTGTTCCTTGGAGGACCAGAAGTAAAGTGGGAGAGTCTCTTCTCAGACCGGAAGTCTTCCTTCAAATTCTGAAAGTGTAACTTGGCAGACAGGAAGTGAACCAGAAGTGTCACTGGGAAACCCAGAAGTAAACCGGAAGTGTTCCTTGGAGGACCACAAGTTTACAGAACTCCAGCTGAAAATTCACTTTGGATACGGATGTCATTGTAAAAGGAACAGTGTCATAAGAGGTTCACAGCATGCGTTTTGGTGAGTTAAAGCATTTTTGAAGTTGCTTCACTTTCAAATGTTACTGCACAGAAATTGCACAAGTGTTCTTTCTTTCCCATTCATTCCTATGGGTGCAAGGGTGGTAGAGATACTTGAAAACTTCTCTTTCCCTAAGAACAGCACAGGGATTCTGCTGTGTGCTTTCTGTTTCTAACAGTGAATTCTCATTGCACAGCAGCCAGCTAAACTCCACAATGTGTGTGAAGGTAGAAACACCAAAGCCTTTTCTCCAGTTTAGCTAAACAAAGAACTCCAGCTGAAAATTCACTTTCGATACGGATGTCATTCTAAAAGGAACAGTATTCCAAGTGTTTCACAGCATGCCCTTTGGTGAGTTAAAGCACATGTGAAGTTGCTTCACTTTCAACTGTTGCTGCACAGAAACTGCACAAGTGTTCTTCCTTTCCCTTTCATTGCTATGGGTGGAAGGGCGGTAGAGATACTTGTAAACTTCTCTTTCCCTAAGAACAGCACAGGGATTCTGCTGTGTGATTTCTGTTTCTAACAGTGAATTCGCATTACACAGCAGCCAGCTAAACTCCACAATGTGTGTGTCAAGTTAGAAATACCAAAGGTTTTTCTCCGGTTTAGCTAAACACAGAACTCCAGCTGAAAATTCACTTTCGATACGGATGTCATTCTAAAAGGAACAGTATTCCAAGTGTTTCACAGCATGCCCTTTGGTGAGTTAAAGCACATGTGAAGTTGCTTCACTTTCAATTGTTACTGCACAGAAATTGCACAAGTGTTCTTTGCTTCCCATTCATTCCTATGGTTGCAAGGGCGGTAGAGATACTTGTAAACTTCTCTTTCGCGAAGAACAGCACAGGGATTCTGCTGTGTGCATTCTGTTTCTAACAGTGAATTCTCATTACACAGCAGCCAGCTAAACTCCACAATGTGTGTGAAGGTAGAAATACCAAAGCATTTTCTCCGGTTTAGCTAAACACAAAACTCCAGCTGAAAACTGACTTGGGATACAGATGTTATTCCAAGTGTGTCACAGCATGCCCTTTGGTGAGATAAAACACTTGTGAAGTTGCTTCACTATCAACTGTTACTGCACAGACACTGCACAAGTGTTCTTTCTTTCCCATCCATTCCTAAGGGTGCAAGGGCGGTAGAGATACTTGTAAACTTCTCTTTCCCGAAGAAGACCACAGGGATTCTGCTGTGTGCTTTCTGTTTCTAACAGTGAATTCTCATTACACAGCAGCCAGCTAAACTCCACAATGTTTGTGAAGGTAGAAACACCAAAGCCTTTACTCCGGTTTAGCTAAACACAGAACTCCAGCTGAAAATTCACTTTGGATACGGATGTCATTCTAAAAGGAACTGCATCCCACGTGTTTCACAGCATGCCCTTTGGTGAGCTAAAGCATTTGTGAAGTTGCTTCACTTTCTACTGTTACTGCACAGAAACTGCAAAAGTGTTCTTTCTTTCCCATTCATTCCTAGGGGTGCAAGGGTGGTAGAGATACTTGTAAACTTCTCTTTCCCTAAGAACAGCACAGGGATTCTGCTGTGTGCTTTCTGTTTCTAACAGTGAATTCTCATTACACAGCAGCCAGCTAAACTCCACAATGTGTGTGACGTTAGAAACACCAAAGCCTTTTCTCTGGTTTAGCTAAACTGAGAACTCCAGCTGAAAATTCACTTTGGATACGGATGTCATTCTAAAAGAAACAGTATCCGAACTGTTTCACAGCATGCAGTTTGGTGAGCTAAAGCATTTGTCAAGTTGCTTCACTTTCAACTGTTACTGCACAGAAACTGCACAAGTGTTCTTTCTTTCCCATTCATTCCTATGCGTGCAAGGGCAAAAGAGATACTTGTAAACTTCTCCTTCCCTAAGAACAGCACAGGGATTCTGCTGTGTGCTTTCTGCTTGTAACAGTGAGTTCTCATTACACAGCAGCCAGCAAATATCCACGCTGTGTGTTAAGGTAGAAACGCCAAAACATTTTCTCCGATTTACCTAAACACAAAACTCCAGCTGAAAATTCACTTTGGATACGGATGTCATTATAAAGGGAACAGCATCCCAAGTGTTTCACAGCATGCCCTTTGGTGAGTTAAAGCATTTGTGAAGTTGCTTCACTTCCAACTGTTACTGCACAGAAACTTCACAAGTGTTCTTTCTTTCCCATTCATTCCTATGGGTGCAAAGGTGGTAGAGATACTTGTAAACTGCTCTTTCTCTAACAACAGCACAGGGATTCTGCTGTATGCTTTCTGTTTCTAACAGTGAATTCTCATTACACAGCAGCCAGCTAAACTCCACAATGTGTGTGAAGGTGGAAACCACAAAGCCTTTTCTCCAGTTGAGCTGCACACAGAACTCCAGCTCAAAATTCAGTTTGGATATGGATGTCATTCTAAAAGGAACAGTATCCCAAGTGTTTCACAGCACGCCCTTTGGTGAGTTAAAGCATTTGTGAAGTTGCTTCACTTCCAACTGCTACTGCACAGAAACTGCACAAGTGTTCTTTCTTTCCCATCCATTCCTATGGGTGCAAGAGCGGTAGAGATACTTGTAAACTGCTCTTTCCTTAAGAACAGCACAGGGATTCTGCTGTGTGCTTTCTGTTTCTAACAGTGAGTTCGCATTACACAGCAGCCAGCTAAACTCCACAATGTGTGTGAAGATAGAAACACCAAAGCCTTTTCTCCGGTTGAGCTCCACACAGAA
>PVKN010001049.1:39765-58398 GCA_004027915.1 Capromys pilorides | reverse complement strand
CCTTCCCTCCTTCTCTTTCTCTCCCTCTCTGCCCCTCCCTCCCTCCTTGTAGTAATGGTGATTAAGCCTACATCCCCATCCCTGTTGTTATTTTTTTACTTTGAGACAGGATCTCACTGAGTCACTAAATTGCCTTTGACTTTGGAGTAAAATGTAGTAAGAACCTGGTACTTGCCTCTCTTTTGTTATTGAAAATCTTTCTCCCTCCTCTTCCCTCTTCCTCTTTCCCTCTCTCCTCTCCCTCCTGGACTCAAACTTGTTATCCTCCTATTTCAGCCTGCCAGAGTGCTGGGCTTACAGGGATGCACCACCACGACCAGCTGTATGGATGCTCTCGAGCATGCCGGACAGGACATTCATGAGCACCATCACAGTGGCACAGAAAGAAGGCAGGAGGAGGATAGAAGGGGCAAGCAAGGAGGCACAGATGGCTTCACATTTGTTGGAGAGACTCAGGGAAAAGCTGCTGTTTCCACCCCTATCTGTGAAACGCCACACACCCACTCCAGAGATGAAAATGCCCTGAGGCTCAGCACAGTGGGCAAGATTCAGGTTGGCAGAGGGGCAGGGGCAGGAAGAAGGGAGGATGCCTGGCAGCAAGGCTCCAAGTGGTATGGATAGAAACTTGTAGGCAGGTGCTGGAAAATTAAGTGGCTTAGACAGCAAGAGCCTCCTTATCAGAGAGTCTTGAATGCCACACTAACTACTCTGTCCTCTGATGAATTCAGTGTCCATCTGACATTTCTACAACCAAAGTAGGATTCTTCTTTTTACCAAGTTTCTCTAGGATTCATTTAAATATCTTCTCCACCTACCCTTCATACACACACACCTTGAATCTGTAGAGACTCAGTCTATAAAACACTTTACATGTAGCTGTGGTGGAATGTCTTGATAGAACAGAGGATGCTCAGTTAAATACAACTTTTAGGCAATAAACAATTACACTGCAGAAGATACACTAGAAAAATATTTTTTCCTATTTAATTTTTTAAAATTATTATTCTACTGGGCCTTGAAACCAGGACTTTCTCAGCCACATTCAGCACCCACCCCTCACCCCATCTGTTTTGAGTCAGGGTCTCACTAGAGAGTTCAGGCTGGCCTTGATCTTCCTATGTAACAACCAAGGCTGGCATCAAGCTCAGTGCCTCCTGCCTCAAGCTCCTGTGTGCTGAGATTACCACCTGGCCCAGCCTGACAACTCTAGCTCTGAGGGCTCTGGTTCCCCAGGCCAAATGTTATCCCAGTGACATCAGAGCGTGCTGGAAAGGGCAGGCAGGTGGGATGGTGGATGCAGTTGCCAACCAGGCTGGGGTCTCCTTAGTCTTCCAGGGGCCAAGAAGGAGCCCACTCTGAATGGGCCTTAAAGCCTCCTGAGGTACAGCAGCCTGAAGAACCTGAGGTCTCCAAGGAGTTGAACGTGGAGGTGACAGCACAACACACCCTTGGGCCTCCCAAGGCAGGGGGTAGGGGCTGGAAAAACTGCCTCAGCTCCCATCAGTGCAGCCCCTCTTGCTGCATCTCTAGCGTAGCTCCTGGGCTTGAGGCCTGAAGAGCAGGCAGAGAAACACTTCAGATGAAGTGTTTCTTATATAAATAACTTGTGCCTCCACCTCCTCTTCAGATTGAGGGGACACCAAGGACTAATCCCTGAAAAGCAGAAAGATATAGCCAAGCATGGGGTAACCCTAACACTGAAAAGCTGAGGCAGGAGGATTGCAAGTTGGAGCCCAGACTGGGCAGCTTAGTCACTTAGCAAGGTCCCATCTGAAATAATAAAATGCTGAGGATGTAGCTCAGCACAAAGGCTCAGGGTCCAATTCCCAGTACCACCCTCGCCCCCCAAAAGAAGAAATGGGCCAGCACCCTCATGCCACTTCAGTTACCATGGTGCCTTTTCTGCAAAGTCACCTTGTTCAGAGCAAAAGCTGGACCCACAGCCGGAAACCGCCTTCACATTCCTGTACACACTTCTGAGCACACCGGAGCCCAAAGACGCTACATCGTAAGGCCCAGTGTATGTGTGTGTGCACGTGAGTGTGGGTAAAGTGCAGGAGGCACGTGGTGCTTCTTTCCCTCAGGCACATTCACACTTGTGCCAGGACAGAGGCCCCTGAGCCTCTGGCTGGGCACCTCCTTCCTGCAGCCTCCAGATCCCCAGTTCAGCCCTCACTGCCCACCTATCCAGAGACTTGGAGATCAAGGAGAGCCGGTTCCTCAGGCAGCGAGACTGGGGCCTGCAGCGCACCTCAAAGGAGATGGAGCTTTTGCAGAATGTTTGCATGAAGTGAGCTGGGGGATAGCTGGAGGCCCTTCAAAGTCATTGGGTGTCCCCACCTAGGTCAGACCTGGTTCTTAGCTCCTGATTTCTCCCCTGCGTTTTTTTTTTTTTTTTTTTTTTTAGCAGTACCGGGGAACCTGGTTGAACTCAGAACCCTGAGCTTGTCAGGCAAACGCCTGTTCTACTGAGCTATCTCCCTGGCCCATCCCCTGCCTTCTTATTCTGTCTCCCTTTGTGACCTCCTTGCCAACCCCTCACCTGGCAAGCAGCAGTGTCCTGCCCTGTAGATGCAGGGGTCACAGCCAGGACCATGGCTATTTCCTTTTAATCTAGTGTGTAGATTGCCTGACTGGCCTGGCTTTTTTTTTTTTTGGCCTGGCTTATTGCCTGCCCATCAGGTCCCCTTGCCTTTAGTTGTTCAAGAACTGGAGGGTTGATTGAGTCTATGGGAAGGGGGCTATCCACTATGTTAGGCTCTAGGACTTGGGTCTGCACAATCCTCTGGCCGCTTGCCCCTCCTGGCAATGCAAGTTCTGGGAGGGGTCTCCTCCCAGATGAGGTGCAGGAGTCCTTGCCTATGGACCTGAGTGTTGGCAGCTTCCATTCACACAGCTCACCTGGAGCACTGGGGCAGAACAGGTTCCAGGTTCCACCTCACCAGCCTAAATCACAGTCCTTTGTTAATGCATGTACAACCTAAAGGAGCGGGCAGCCCTTCTGAGGCAAACTCCATGCATTTGTGGCCAAGCTGAAGAGGAAAAGCAGGATTAGTGGGTCTGAATCCCTGCTTCGAGCTAGAAGAGAAGACAGTTTCCTCTCCAACAGTGGTATCAGCAGACTAGGCTGGGCCATATATGGTGGCTCACGGCTATAGTCCCAGCACCTGGGAGGCTGAGGAGGATCACTGTGCGTTTAAGACCAGCCTGGGTTTCAGAGTGAGCCCAAGTCCAGCCTGAACTGCCTAGCGTGACCCTTTCTCAAAAAAAGACTAAATCCCTAGGCCGTTAGTGCAACACAGTCCCAGGTAGTTGTACCAAGTCACAGAGCTGGGGTGGAAGGCACAGGCTTGGGACAGTGACCTAGGGCTGAAGGAGTCTCTTTCAACCTTAGGCTCCGGGAGGCACTGAGCACCACCCAAGCTGACAACCTGGCCCTGGGGGAGAAGCTTCGAAACCTGGTGAGGCCCCCAGGCCTTGGGCCACCTGCCCCCCACTCCTACTCCAGCCTTTGTTTCTCTGCCTCCCAGCCCAGCTCCTCATCCCTTTGTTCCAGCCCAGCTCCCTGTATGAGAAGCTGATGGAGGGAATGCAGGCTGTGCAGGAGGAAGTGAAGGACAACCAGGAGGAAGCCCCCGCCACACAGGTACTGGAGCAGCTACAGTGGGAGAAGACAATGCAGGGGCTTTTGTCCAGCACCTCATGATCAAGCTCCTGCACCTTTGCCTGTAGCCCCCCCAGTTCCCAGAGGGCAGCGCCACTCCTGCCACCAAACCCTCTCCAAGTACATGAAACCAGTCGGCTCAGGCCAGTCCTCACTCTAGAGATCTGACACCTCCTCAGGAAGCCACCCTGTCAGCCTAACAATAAACTTTCCAGTTGACCTGCAGCTGTCTTTGGCTGGGACACCTGTGGGGGACACCAGCTGGTGAGACACCAGCTCTGAAGCAAGTGCAGTCTTGGCCACCCTCTGACTCCCCTACCTCCTTCATTTCTACCCCACCTCCATCTGCTCCTAGCACCCTTGGCCTTGCCCTCAGACTCCAGAGCCATGTTCCTGTGAGAAATGCCTGGTGTGACAGGAAGGAGGTTGCAACATCCTGCAGGAGGACCAAGATACCTGCTGTGACTCCAAAGTGCATAAAGATGTTAGAAAGGGGTGGGAAGAGCTACTACCCACCTCGTGACCTTGGCTAAGTCCCCTCCTCTTTGTAGATCATGGTGTGTGAACAAGAGAGGTAACTGGAACTCCCCAAGGACCAATAGCCATACCCTCTGGGCCTGAGAAGATTGGAGGTTCTGCCACTAAGGACCTCCTACCTAGCCCAGTTCACAGTACTCACCTACTTCCTGTAATTCTCTGTCATTCATCCTCAAACCTCCTAAAAAAAACAAACCAGGAAACACTCCTTCATGACTGAATAAAATGCAGGCTCTAGGCACAGAGAGAGAGAGAGGGAAGGGGAGGGACAGAACGGGATGGGACTGGACGGGAGAAAGGAGAGAGAATTCATACTGGGCTACATAGTGAGCTCAAGGCCAGCCCAAATTGCATAGTGAGGCCCTATCTCTAAAAGACTAAGTAAATATAAAAGAAAATTGACCCAGGGAATAAAATGAAGGAACCCTGAAAAAAAATTGCTCAGTTAGAAAAAAAAAAAAAAATTCAGAATTGATCCAGGCATATAGCTTCATTGGGAAAGAGGACCCTATCTGGCTTGGGTTTCAATCAATCAATCAATCAATCAAATCCCAAAGGGCTTGGGAGAAAGCTCAGCAGCATAAGTGCCTGCCTGGCAAGCACAAGGTTGTGAGTTTGATCCCTGGTACTAAAAGAGCAAAACCAAACAAAAACCCTAAGAGTTTAAAATATAACTAAAAAGAACAAAAAAAAAACAAACTGAAGCAAGGCGTGGTGGTGCACACCTGTAATCCTAGCACTTGGGAGACTGAGGAAGGAGGGTCAGTGCGAGTTCGAGACCAGGCTGGGCCATAAAAGTGAGCTGAAGGCCAGCCTGAACTGCATAGTGAGACCCTGTCTCAAAAAGACAAAAAAACTGAGAATCCTCCTGTGTCTCCTAACATGCTGGGATTGTAGGCATGTACTACCATGCCCATCTAGGGGCTCCTGTCCTCTAATGACTGCTTCTTGCATATCCTCACATGAGGCATCTAGCGAATGATCCAAGAAAGAGCAGCAAAGAAGCCACAGTGGCTTTTAACTGCTAACCTTGGAAGTCACATCTTAATTTCCACAAGATTCTTTGGACTTGGGTGCTGGCACCACAGTGTTAATATCTACTGTGTCAACAGAGAAGAAGTTGGGGCTGAGCCCTTTGTCACCATGATGCTAAGAGGCCAGGAAATGAGAATTCCTGACCAAAACAGTAGCCACAAAGGGGTGGGAGCACTAGATAGGTGTGAGGCCTGGAAACCAAGAGAGCAAAAGTTTAAGGACGTCCAGGGGACCAGTTGTGACGCATCCTTCTGCCAGGTCACCAAGGAGACAGAAGGGCCACTGCACTTAACATGGAGAAAGTTGACCTAAAGGCCAGGGTGGTGACCAGAGCCTGAAGGGGTGAGGCTTCCAGAGAATGGGAAAAGGAGAATGGCCTAGACTTGCATTGATAGAGGGAGAAAAGAAGGGTGAGATACCAGTAGTTCCTGGGGGAACAAGTCGAATTAAGAGAGATTGCTTCCCCCCACAGTATTAAGGTTTGGCCAAGGCCTCCCACATGGTAGTAGGCAAAGTGCCCTACTATGGAGCCACATCCCCAACCTCTTTTTCAAATTCTGTGGCAAGGTTGCACTATATTGCCCAGGCTGGGCTCAAACTTGCAATCCTCCCTCAGCCAGTGTTGACACAACCTTTTTTTTTTTTTTTTTTCCTTTTTTGAGACAGAATCTTGCTATGTAATTCAGGCAGGCCTTGAACTCACTATCTAGCCTAGACTGGCCCCGAGTTTGCAACAGTCCTCCTGCCTCAGCCTTCTGAGTACTGGAATTATAGACATGCACCAGTGTAGCCAGTCAACCCCTTTAAAAATTTTTTTTAAAAAAATTTTTTGGCGAGACTGGGGTTCGAACTCATGACCTTGCACTTGCCAGGCAGGCACTTGTAAAATTTATTTTTAAAACAAACAAAAATTTAGGGAGCCAAACTTAAAAAAATTAGTTTAGGAGCCACTTCTGGTGATCTTGGCTCAGCCTCTTAAGTAGTTAGGATTATAGGCATGCTCCACAACACCGAGCTGTTGAGATATTTTTTTAAAGATGGTGTTAAACGCTGTACATGGTGTTCTAGGTGTGTGGAAAGGATCTACTAAAGAAAAAAAAGTGAAGGAATAGAGGGAAGTGGGGAGATTTGCCAGACCCAGGATTTAGGTCACAGAAGCACTGGGCTTCAATGTCACAGGAGAGCTGGCCTTAGGCAGGGTGAGGAACATTTGATGACTATGCTAGGAAGTTGAGGCCAACAACATGGCGGATGCTGGGAGCTGCCTTCTACTGCCCTGTTCTCAGCATCATAGGAAGCCTGGGGGCTGAGGGGGCTGGAGCAGGGCTTAAGAAGAGAGGAGAGGGTGTAAAATTGTCCAGTAGGGATGTGGGAGAGTGGGGGTCCAGCCCAAGCCCAATCTGCAAGATCCACATTCAGGCCTCAGGGTGATGGTAAAGAGCAGGCCAATGTGACAAGTGTGACTTTCCTGGGGAAAAAGGGAAACTAAGATGGTGAGGGTCCAGGAAGGAGTTGGGAGAGTGAGGAAAGCAGGAATGACGGCCATCCTGGAGGTCTGGAAGGCCCTGAAGCTAGAGCGGCAGCAGGAGGGAGGAGAAGAGGAAAAGTGTCCTTGTGCCTCAGCTTCCTAAAGTGCTCTGCACCAGCACCCAGTCTTGAGCTCAGGAAGGCGGGTGCCGCCTCCAGATGGAGGAGGAAAATGACCAAGTCTGTGTCTGACAGCAGCGTAGACAGTGCCTACTCCAACAGCTGAGCTGGTTTGTCACGTTACTCACACATGTCCACACACTTTCATACAAATGACAACACAGTTGCACCCACCCAGATGTTGCATACTTATCCAGATGTGCTGTAACTTCACATGATCCAAGGACTCAGTCTATCCTGGAGAGAGCTGCAGCTGCTGCCTTGTACCACAGCCACATCTGTTTCATAGTTTATTGACTGGCCTTGGCCATCTGTTGATTGCCTGGTGGTGACTGTCCCTCTGTGCCTTTAAAGAAGGGTGTGTGTGTATTCCCTATACTGATGGGCTTCTGATAAGATCCAAGGTCGTTTTGCAGGTGCTGATAATCATCAAACCTGCCTGTCTCTTCCACTGGACTTTGCTTCTCCAGGGGCTGACATAGACCTAGCACAGGGCAAATGAATGAACAGGGCCAGCATATGTAAGTGCAAGAGTATGTAAATAATAGATGGATATAGGGAGGAGTGGGAAGATGAGTGGATGGGCAGATGGATGACAGATGGATGGATGGTGGATGGGAGGGTGAATGGAGGAGTGGATAGGTGGATTCCAATAGGGCCAGAGGTTGGAGGAAGAAGTCATCTTGCCAAAAAGATGTAGGCTTCCTCCTATATCCTTGGGAACCACCTCCCTGTCCAAGAGCCTCGCTTCTTTACAGAAGCTGGGAGGCTTCAGGATAGAACAGTCTTCCTGGTCGCCTTCTTTCTTTGGCTCTGTTTTTGTGTTTTAGTGAAGGGACAAGTGACAAAGTTACTGAGCTACTAGTACATGCTGGATACTACAAACTCAGGACCTTGCACTTGCCAGGCAGGCACTTGTGCCCCTGAGCTATCTCCCCAGCCCTCCACTTTGTTTCTTGAAGACAGAACCACGGCTTCTTGAGGTAGGTCCAGTATCCCCATTTTTTTGGAGATAGCATCTCACTGTATAGTTTAGGCTGGCATTGAACTCCCTATATAGTCCAAGCTGGTCTTGAACTCTTAATTCTCCTGTCTCAGTGTCCTGAGTGCTGGGATTATAGGCATGCACCCCCACACTCAGTCCCATTTTTACTTTTTTTTGTATGTATTTAGTACAGAGTCTACAGGATCTCACTACACAGATTGGACTCATAGTAGTCCTCCTGGTTTCAGCCTCCCAGGTACTGAGATTACAGGAGTGCTCCACCCTTGCCCAGTCTCAGTTACCATCTCAGCATGCCCAAGGGCAGGGGCTGGCACAGCATACTGGGGATTGAACTTCAGTCCCTGCATCTGCCTAAACAGGTGCTTTAATCCCCTGAGCTATCTGGCTGGTCCCCAGACCCATTTTTAAAATTTTTATTTTTGAGCTGTTTCAGACAGCGTCTTGCTATGTAGTTCAGGCTGATCTTGAACTCACTGTGTTGCTCACATGGCAGTCCTGTCTCAGTCTCTGAGTTCTGGGATTAGAGGTGTATACCACCATACCTGGTTCCAGCATCCCTGTTTTATAGCTAAGAAAACAGACTCAGAGCTTGAATTGCCCAAGATCACACAGTTTATGTTGAGCAAAATGAAATTTGAATTCAAGACCAGCTCAACTAGGTAGGGTTGGCTGTGCTAGCAATAAAATGTCCCTAGGGGTAACGCAGGTAGCAGTGGTGGCCAATCAGCATGTGGCTTGGCGTATGTTTTCTTTTTTGTGTGGAGGGGTACCGGGGAATCAAACTCAGGACCTTGTGCTTGCCAGAATGGTACTTAAGCCACTGAGCTCTCTCCCTGACCCCTTGGTAGATGTTTTATGAGGAGATTCTGCATGAGATCTTTCCTTTCTTGGGCCTCTGTACCCCCACATTATCTTGGTGCCCTCCAAGGTCCTTTCTAGGGGAAAGATGCAGATGTATTTCATGTGGCAGGTCCTGGCTCTATCTTGGGGTGTTGCCTTCCTGCCATATGTGGGCCAAAGTGCAGCATAACCGAGAGGTAATAGTTAACTTAGACCTGACACCCCATCTATAAGGAGTCCACAAGCAGGGCCACCCCCACTGGCCTGGGCTCCAGGATGCAGTGGGTGAAGGTGGTAGGGCTGGGGTTGGGGGCAGCTGCCCTCCTGGGGTTGGGGATCATCCTGGGCCACTTTGCCATCCCCAAAGGGACTGAGCAGCCAGCCCCCCAGGACCTGGACCTGGAGACCCTGAAGACTGTCATGGGACAGCTGGATGCTGGCAGAATCCGGGAAAACCTCCGGTGAGCAATGGGTCTGCCCGCTCCTGCTGAGGGCCAGCTGCCCCTTTCTGACACAGCCGCACCCCATGCTGCCTGCCCACAGAGAGCTCTCCAGGCAGCCGCACTTAGCCTCCAGCCCCAGAGATGAGGCCCTGGTGCAGCTTCTGCTGCAGCGCTGGCGGGACCAAGAATCGGGGCTGGACTTGGCCAGGACTGTGGAGTACGAGGTGCTGCTGTCCTTCCCCAGCTCGGAGAAGCCCAACCTCGTGGATGTGGGTGAGGCCCCACCGAGTGTGGGAAACCTGGGGTGGGATGGGAGCTGCGGGCCAGCACTGACTCTGGCCCCTCCACAGTGAATCCCAACGGGACTGTTCAACAATCCTATCTCCCAAAAGAGGAGAATGTTACTGGGGAGCAGGCAGGACCTGATGTGGTGCAACCCTATGCTGCGTATGCACCCCCTGGAACTCCAAAGGTGAGCCTAAGTCCCCCTTGGCATGGCCTGGATCCCCCTAGTTCCCACTCAGGCTTCTCGCCACTCAACCCCAGGGTATCTGAGGAAAAGTGCCTCAAGTGAGGCTCAATATACCCTACACTGAATTTATTCATCTCTTTACTCTGTCCCTCATGTGTTCCTCTATCACTTAGTCATTCAACAAACACTAGAGGCCCCTGCTCAAGGCTAGGGCTGACATAGGACACTGGACACAGAGGAAACCAGGGTGACTGTCATTGCTTATATCCCTGGTTGGAATGGAGAAAGGACTTAAATCTCTTTTCCTGCTATCAGTCTTCCTTATCCCCAATCTGGCCTGCTGGGCCAAGTTCTAAGGATCCCTCCTCTCAAGCATAGGGCCTCCTCGTCTATGCCAACCATGGCACAGAAGATGACTTCAAGCACCTACAGGACTGGAACATCAGTCTCCAAGGCACCATCGCCCTGACTCGCTATGGGGTAGCAGGACGAGGGGCCAAGGTGAGCAAGGGCCACTCTGGGGTGGAGGGAGGAAGGGGAGGGGAGGGGAAGTAGTGAGTTGGAAGGCAGTAGAGCCCTGGCTGGGGCGGCAGGGAGAAACAAGCTGTCTATAAGCTGCATGCTGCGGGCCGTGTGGCCCTGGCTGCTTCCCTGAACTTGACGGTTTAGGAATATAAAGATGGAACAGAAGTTTCATTTTTGAAATTCTAGGAGTCCAAGTCTCTCTGTGAGGTCATTCTGAAAATTTTCCTTAATCCCCTCTGTTTGTCCCCTTGCCCACCATTCTTTCTCTCTCTCTCTCTCTCTCTCTCTCTCTCTCTCTCTCTCTCTCTCTCTCCTCCTTCTTGAAACAGGGTCTCTCTATGTCATTCAGGTTGGCTTTGGACTCACTATGTACCCTAGACTGGCCTCCAACTCAGTGATCCTTCTGCCTCAGCCTCCTGAGTGCTGGGATTACAGGTGTGCACAACCACACCTGCCATTTTTTAATTTAAACACAGAAATGCTTTATTCGTACAAATACACATAAACTATAACCACTAAGGAATTTAAATATGTATGCGCAAGCAGGTGGCATTTCAGCATCCAGGAGTGAAAGAATACTTGAGGAGACTGCAGTGGATGGGCTCCCCCCAAGGCATCTCCAAGGGGAAGGGGCCCAGCTACAGCAGCCTCTCCAGTCCTCCCTCCTCCTCGAGCCCCAGGAGAGGCCTCTGATCAAGGGCAGCTGTGTGATCAGGTGCTCCCCAGGCAGGTCAGAGCTCTCAAAATCTGAAGAATTGAAGGGAAAAAATTTTTCCACTTTGGGAGAGGTGGCATCAGAAGTAGGCACAGATAAGGGCCAGCCAAATAGCTCAGCGGATTAAAGTGCCTGCAAGCAGGTGCAGGGGCCAGGGGTTTGATCCCTGGGCCTGCCTCCGGGGCATGCTGAGACTGACAATTGAGATTGGGCGTGGTGGGGACACCCACTTGGGATCCCCTCCTGTCCCTCTCTCAGAAAGGAGCTTTGTTTCCTTCAATAAATATGTTCTGCTCATTAAAAACAGAGAGAGAGAGAGAGAGAGAGAGAGAGAGAGAGAGATTGGGGGGGGGTGGCACCCCTGTAATCACAGCTCAGGTGGCTGTAAATAGGAGGATCACTATGAGTCAGATTTAGTAGTGAGACCCTGAACACCCTGCAGACCCTTTCCTAAATACAGAAAAAAAAAAAAAAAAGTAGACACAGAGACTTGTGCTCTGATAGTCTCCTCAGGCACCTTTTCAGCAGAGAAGGGGGCCCCATTACTCTTTGTCAATTTTCCTGTAGCTCTGTTGCCCGTTCGCAAAGCCTTTCTGCCCATTTAGGTAAGGCTGATGGAGCACTGAGCACTCTGCCCATGTGCGGAGTTGAAATTTGAGATCTCCCATGGAACGCATGACTGTGGGCCCCAGACCTCAGCTTCAGCCCATCCTTAGGAGCCCCATAGGCACCTGGTTCTCCATTTCCCTTACGGACAAAGATCTGAGTCACCATCCCAGGTTGCAAAAGATGCACCACCTGGCATTTTTCTTATTTTTAGTGCTGAAGATGGAGCCTAGGGTCTTACATGTGCTAAGCATGAGGTCTACTACTGAGCTATATGTGTTCCACCCCTGATGTTTCATTTCAATCTTTTTTTCCTTTTTTAACCAGGAATTAAACTCAGGGCCTTGTTTGCCAGACAAGTGCTTATTCTACTGAGCTATCTCCCTGGCTCATTTCAATTGCTTTTACAAGAGCACAAATGCGCTTTTATTTTCCATTAGTTTAAATTCTTGAGGGGTACAGCATCACACGGATTCGGTGTCCGATGGCCTTAGCAGGAAGGTTGCTTCGGAACTTGGCACGAACCATGCCGCTGTTTCCATGGGCCCTAGTTACTTTTCCCCAGATCACTCTGGTTTTGTTTGGTTTGCCACCTGGAGTCACTGTGTTGTTTTTCGCTTTGTACACATAAGCACATCTTTTGCCCAAGTAGAATTCAGTTTCATCCCGGGCATAAACACCTTCAATTTTAAGAAGAGCTGTATGTTCCCTCTGATTGCGGAGACCCCGCTTATAACCAGCAAAAATGGCCTTGCACCACAGTCTTCCAGACATATTTGCCTTTGAGAAGTCCTGTTCCCAGCAGGCTTGCCCCCAACTCCACACCGGTCACCCCCCTCACCTCCCCAGTTCAATTGCTTTTAAAACTAGGTATTATGAATCTATGATTTAGAAAACTTTAAAATCATTTTTTTTTTTTTGTGGTGCCTGGGATTGAACTCAGGACTTTGAGCTTGCCAGGCAGGCACTTATTCTGCTGAGCTATCTTCTTGGCCCTGAAAATCTTTTACATGTAAAAATGTAGGGGCCAGCAAGACAGGTCAGCTGCTTAGGTAAGCTTAGGCAACTGCAGGGACGGAGGTTCCCCAGCACCACGTGCTGTGCCAGCCCCACTCCCAGGGCAGGCTGAGCCTTCCATAACATAAATAAATAAATAAATAAATAAATAAATAGGTTTTTTTGTTTTGTTTTCACTTTAAAAAAGTATATAATCTAGGCTGGGCATGGTGATGCATGCCTGTAATCCCAGCACTTGGGCCGCTGAGGCAGAAAGATTGGTGTGAGCTCGAGACCATCCGGGGCTACAAAAAGTGAGCTTAAGGCCAGCCTGAACTGCATAGTGAGACCCTGTCTCAAAAAGACAAAAAAAAAAAAGTATAGAGTCTAGGTACAATCTTACGGGACTATAATGCCCACACTCTGGAAGGTTGAGAGGCAGGAAGATTGCAAGTTTGAGATTAACCTAGGCAACTTAATGAGACTGTCTCAAAACAAAAGATAAAGGGAATTGAGGTGTAACTCAGTGTGAAGACCCTGGGCTCCATCTCTAGTACTGTAAAAACAATGTATAGAATGAGAGTTAAGGCTTAAGGCTGGGCGTGATGGTGCACGCCTGTAATCCCAGCACTTGGGAGGCTGAGGCAGGAAGATTGGTGGGAGTTCAAGACCAGCCTGGGCTACAAAAGTGAGCTCAAGGCCAGTCTGCACTGCATAGTGGGACCCTGTCTCTAAAAGCAAAAAGGAAGGAAGGAAGGAAGGAAGGAAGAAAGAAAGAAAGAAAGAAAGAAAGAAAGAAAGAAAGCAAGCAAGCATACAGACAGACAATGTTGCTGGGCATAGTGGCATACAGTTATAATTTCATCACCTAGGAGGCTGAGGCAGGAGGATCACTGTGAGTTCTTTCAAGGCCATTCTACACTAGATATGACACCTGTCTCAAACAAACAAATAAACAAACAAACATTGAGTAGATATAAGTGTAAGATGAAAGCTTCCTTGATGGGGTCAGAAATATAGTTCAGTGGCACAGCACCAGCCTGGCAAGCACAAGGTCCTGAGTCCAGTTCCTGGAACAACAACAAAAAGACATAACACAGAACTGACCATTTTCACTTTTTTTTTGGTACCTGAAATCAGGCTCAGGACCTTGAGAGGTTGCCAGGCAGGTGCTATGCTGCCGAGCTATCTCCCCAGAGATTTTCACACTTTTAAGTGCATGGCACGATGGCATGAAGTATTTGAACACTATTAATCATCACTACTGTCGGTGACCAGACCGTGTTGTTCTCACCACTAGAAAGTCTATTTAGGTCAGGTGTGCTGGTGCACTCCTGTAATCCCAGCACTTGGGAGGCTGAGGCAGGAGGATCGGTGTGAATTTGAGACCAGCTTGGGCTGCAAAAGTGAGCTCAAGGCCAGCCTGAACTGCATAGCGAGACCCTGTCTCAAAAAGACAAAAAAAAAAAAAAAAAAAAAAAAAAAAAAAAAAAAAAAAAAAAAAAAAAAAATCCACTTAATAAAACCTCCTCTCTGGGGGCTGGGGAGATAGCTCAGTGGAATAAGTGCTTGCCTGGCAAGTGCAAGGTCCTGAGTTTGATCCCTGGTACCACAAAAATAAATAAATAAATAAATAAATAAATAAATAAATAAATAAAATAAAGAAGAATAAATGAGAGTTTTGGGGCCAGCGAGATGGTTCAGCAGTCTAAAGCGCCTGCTTAGGAAAGCTTAGGCAACCACAGGGACCGAGGTTCGATCCCCAGCACCACATGCTGCACCAGCCCCACCCCCAGGGCAGGCTGAGCTGGCCCTAATAAAAAATAAAAATAAAACCTCCTCTTTGTATCTCAGCTCCAGCCTCTCGTAACCTCTGCTCTATTTCCTCTCTATGAATTTCACTTTTCTATCCACTTCATGGAATTTGCCCTTTCATATCTGGCTTATTTCACTTAGCAGAACATCTTCATAGTGCACTGATATTACATGAAAACTGTACTTTTTATTTTATTTTTTTAATTTTTATATTTAGTACAGGGTCTATAGGGTCTATACGGTTTCACTATGTAGATCAGATTCATAGGGATCCCCGTGTTCAGCCTCCCAAAAGCTGGAATTACAAGTGCGCGCCACCATGCCCAGTCTCAATTACCATCTTTGTGGATGGGGCCAGCAGGGCTCACCAGGGATTGAGCTCAGGGCCCTGCATCTGCCTTAGCAGGCGCTTTAGTCTGCTGAGCTATCTGGCCAGCCCTAGAACTGTGTCTTTTATTGTTGGTATTAGGGATTAAACCCTTCCTGGGGCTGTGGGACAAGATAGGTGTATGCTCTATCACTAAATTACAGCCTTGGCCCCAAATGGTGTTATTTTTAAAGGTGGAATCATAATTTTTTAACTTGGAAAATGTAGTATGTGATGTGTACTACCTTTTGTTTATCCATTAGTTCCTTAATGGACACTTGATGTGTTTCTGCCTTTTGGTTACTGGAAAGAATACTACTATGAACTTGGGTGCACAGCGCACCTTGTTCTTTTGTGCAGTTGTGTACTGTTCCATCCCAGAAGGTCCCTGCTTATCTAATGAGACTGCCTGACAGCCATCAACATGGCTGTGTCCCACAGTCCTTTGCTACTGCAAGAGGCACAGCCATAGAGGCCCAGATCCATCCCATCCCCCCTGGAGAAGGGAAGGAAAGAAACAGCACATGGCTGAGCCTGTCCCCCCTGATGCGCTGCCTCCTCCTCCTCCTACTGCAGGCTGTGAACGCTGCCAGGCACGGAGTGGCAGGGGTGCTGGTGTACACGGACCCTGGTGACATCAACGATGGTCACAGCTTGCCCAACGAGACCTTCCCCTACTCTTGGGGCCTGCCTCCTTCTGGCGTGGAGCGGGGTTCCTACCAAGAGGATTTCGGAGACCCTGTGACTCCCTATCTTCCAGCACACCCCTCTTCCTTCCGCCTGAACTGGGACAATGTCTCTGGGTTTCTTCCCATCCCTGCACAGCCCATCAGCTTCCAGCATGCCCAAGACCTGCTCTGGTGAGCCTGTCCAGACCCCTGCCCCCTGTGGCCACATGTGCAAGCTAGACCCCATTCACCCTTGGCCTCTTCCCTCAGCAACCTTGGTGGGGAACAAGCCCCCTCGTCCTGGCAGGGAGCACTGAGCTGTGAGTACCATTTGGGGCCTGGTTTCAAGACGGATGGAAAATTCGCCACAGACAGGTGAGTGGGCCTGCTCTCTCCCTCTTCCCCCTACCCCATTACTTGTCTCATTCTTGCGTTTGCTTCTTCCAACCTCAAGCTCTGTCTTGTCTTCTCCTTCACTTTTCTAACACCTCCCCTGACCCCCTAAATCTGTCTTGCCTTCTGGGGGAAGCCCAAGAAGCAGTTACAAAGCGCACCAGTTTCCCACGGGTTTCCCCTGCCCGGCCCACCCTGCTCCACACTCCTGCCCCCCTCTCTTGACTCTCCCCTCGGCTTCTGCCATCCTGCCTGGTGTCAGCACCCCACCGACAGCGTCCTTGGCCCCCGCAGGCTCTCCACTCCCTGTGGGCTGCCTGGCTCACGAGAGGGAGGCATTCTAGCTCAGGGTGAGGTGCCCATGGTGGGCTGAGGGGGGTGAATGCACAGCAGGGTTCCAGCCAGAACAGCTGGGCTCCAGCCTTGCTGCCTCTCTTGGCTGTTCCAGGAAAGTGACTATGTGCCCTTCACTTCCTGGGCCCCAGAAGTAGGGGGACAGAGGACAAGGCAAAGAGTCTTGTTTCCCCAGCCAGGTGCAAGTGAATGTCTACAACCGCCTGGAGTTGAGGAACTCCTCCAACGTCCTGGGCATCATCCGCGGGGCCGTGGAGCCTGGTGAGCCCTCTTTACATGCCCTGGGCTCCAGGACCCTGCTGGCCTCAGCACCCAGCCACTCCTCTTCCTGCCTCAGTGGGCCCTGCCTGGCCATAGCCCCACCTGGCTGGACCCCTGCCTACCTCCATCTCTGTCTCCCTGACTGTCCCTCTTGGCAGATCGCTATGTGGTGTATGGAAACCACCGAGACAGCTGGGTACATGGGGCTGTGGACCCCAGCAGTGGCACAGCTGTCCTCTTGGAAATCTCCCGCATCCTGGGGACCCTGCTGAAGAAGGGTAAGACAGCCCCCTCCCCAGTCCAGGAGCTCTGTGTCCTAGATCCCCATCAGTCCACTACTTTCTGAGCTAGTAATGTCCCAGTCCACCTCCAGTGCCCTGCGTCAGGCCCAAAGTCCTGGGTGCCACAAGCCCTAGCCTCCAGGAGCCCAGGACAGTTTGAGGAATGGACTGTTCAGTGATGCCCACAGCAGAGACACTCCCAGCAGTGTGCCCAGATGGAGCTAGGCCCCATGCCACTGTGATAGGGCAATGCCAGGCCATATGGGGGGAGGTCTCTGTGGGAAAAGCACTTTAGCCTTTGAGCTCCATGGGGAAGGGGAGGCAGGGAGGCAGCAGAGGCTGGCAGGGCTGAGTGACTGAGTGGGCAGGGCCAGGTCCCAATGCAGAAGGAACCTGGCCGGGGGGGGGGGGGGGGGGGGGGGTTTGGTCCGGGGAAAGCTGCACAATGAGAATGCTGAGAATCAGGATGGCAGCAAAGAAAAGGCAAGCTTGAAATGCTGTGTGCACCCCAGCGATGTCCCCAGTGAGGAACAGTCTGTGTTGTGGGGACCAGCTCGAGGCCTTGTCCTCCTTTGGGCTTGGGAACAATGTAGAGGCTGGGGGGGTCTTCAGGCTGAGGGGAAGATAAACGGCTTGAGGGCAGGTCCAAAGAGATAATTCCACTTTCTACCTGTTGATTTCTTTTCTTCAGTTTTAGAAACTGAGGAAATTGGGCCTGGTGAGATAGCTCATCAGGCTAAAGTGCTTGCTTAGGCCAGCTTAGGCAAGTGCAGGGACCCTGGTTTGATCCCTGGCACCACATGCCAAGGCAGCTTCATCCCTAAGGTGGGCTGAGCCAGCCACAGAGTCTGGGCATAGTGGCCCATGCCTGTAATCCCAGTGCTGGGGAGGCTGAGCAGGAGGATCACCAGGAGTCAGAGCTGCGTAGTGAGACCCTATAACAACAAAATATATATATAAAAAAAAATCCTGAGGAAATATTCATAATAGCATGTCCACATTTATAACTTTTCATTTAGTAGCATTGAAGACATTTACAGTTTAGGTGACCGTTGCCCCACCCTCTGGCCCCAGGTCAGTCCCACTCCCCTGACCACACATCCTGAAGGGCTGACCTCGGATGTGAATCGACATCCACTCACCTTCAGCCGCACAGAGCCTCCTGCCTACCAGGCTCCAGCCCCTCCATGTTGTTAAGGACCTCAGGAATTACATTTTTTATTGTTATTATTTTGTGGTATTGGAGAGGGAGCCCAGAGCCTTGTGCTGATTAGACAAGGGCTCTGCTACTGAGCTACAACCCAGGCACTTTTAAAAACTTTTGGGCCTGTGAGATAGTCAGTGGACTAAGCGCCTGTTTAGGCAAGCACCGTAGGGCCCCACATGCTGTGCTGGCCCAGCCCTTGGGCATGCAGAGCCTGAGATCAGACCAAGAATGGTGGCTCCAGGCTATAATCCTTGTGCTGGGGAGGCTGAAAACAGGAAGATCACTATGAGTCGAGCTGTGTAGTGAGACCCTGTACCAAATACATTTTTAAAAAAAGTTTTATTTTGAGACAAGGTGTTGATAAATTCCCTAGGCTGGCCTCTAACTTGAGATCCTCCTGTCTCAGCCTCCCAGTAGCTGGGATTATAGGTTCACACAATATCTGGCTATCTTTTTTGTTCAAGTGTTTCATTTCAAAAACTTTTGGATTTAACTGCTAAATAGTACAAAGAATCTGCACATGCCCTTCATCCCTACTCTCCCAACTACAGATGCTTTACTGTGTTTGCTATCCATTTATGTTTCTCTGAAGTATTTTAAAAATGTAGAAGTGTTGAGTTTTTACCACTATTTTTTTAACAAGGATATTGCTGGGCATGGTGGTACAGGCCTGTAATCCCAGTAGTCTGGGAGGCTGAGGCAGGAGGATCAGTGCAAGTTCAAGACCAGCCTGGGCTACAAAAGTGAGCTCAAGGCCAGCCTGAATTGCATAGCTAGACCCTGTCTCAAAAAAGACCAAAA
>PVKN010001049.1:16567-39665 GCA_004027915.1 Capromys pilorides | reverse complement strand
CCTGTAATCCCAGCATATGGGAGGCTGAGGCAGAAAGATTGGCGTGCGTTCAAGACCAGCCTGGGCTACACAAGTGAGCTCAAGGTCAGTCTGAACTACATAGCAAGACCCTGTCTCAAAAAGACAAAAAAAAAAAAAAAAAGAAAAGAAAATTAATGATTTTTATCAGTTGTCTCAATATGATCTTTCCAGCAAGAGAATCTCCTGGTCTAAGATCTAGTGTGTGGGGGTCACACTGGCACTTTACTTGCCTTCTTTTATCTGTAATCGTTCCTTAGCTGTGCTTTGTTTTCACAAGCCTGCCATTTTGACACATGTTCCTTCATTTGTCTGATTAGATTCAGATTATGTATTTTTGGCCCAAACATGTGGGGACTTGTAATTACAAGCATATAATCAGTCCTGTTATACTTTAAAAGTTTTCGTTTCGAAGAAAATGGAGAGTGATTAAAGGGACCATCTGGGTACAGACCCAGGAGCACGTGGCGCCCTCGGGGTGGTGAGGGAACCGAGGCCCAGCACAGCCTCAGAGAGGGCCCGAGGCTGTGTGAGAGCAGCGTGAGCACAGAAACTGCCGGTGGCGCAGGGTACAGGATGCTGCCGATGTGCTGCCTACAGCTACGACCTCTGCCCACCAGCCACAGAGGAGTCACTTTACTCTTGTGTGGCTCAGTTTCTTTCTTCCTTTTTTTTGAGACAGGGTCTCATGTAGTTCAGGCTGGACTCGAGCTCACTTTTGTAGCCCAGGCGGGTCTTGAATTTGCACCAGTCCTCCTGCCTCAGCCTCCCAAGTGCTGGGATTACAGGTGTGCACCCTGTGGCTCAGTTTCTTCACCTGTCAATAGAAACATTGTGAGAATGGAGTCGGGGCACCTAGGCTTTAGGGGAGCATTGTGTATCATCAGCCAATGTCCTATGGGCTGCTGGAAGAAAGGGGATGGTTGGGAAGTCTCCAAGATCATGTCTGGTGTGTGCACACATTTGTGTGTGTGGGGGGCTGTCTGGCAGAAGGGACCTTGACCCAGTGAGTCTGGTTTTGGGGTGATTGTCATGGAGATGAGGCTGGAAAGATGATAGTCTCCAGGACAGAGTGACTTAAGAGGTGCCAAGCCCTCCTGTCACTGCTGCTCTACTGTTCCCAGCTCTCTTCCTCCCGCTCCTCCCCATGCCCCTAACCTTTCCCCTAAGCCACCCAGGATGGGGGGGGGACTCTGCCCTCCAAACCTTTATGCCCTTGCTCCAGGCACCTGGCGTCCCCGCAGATCCATCGTGTTTGCTAGCTGGGGGGCAGAGGAGTTTGGACTTATTGGCTCCACGGAATTCACAGAGGTGAGTGAGCCTCCCAGGGTCAGGGGTTGGAAAAGGAATTCCGGAAGGGCAGCACTGGACTAAGATGCCCTTGCCCTTGCCGCAGGAGTTCTTCAGCAAGCTGCAGGAGCGCACGGTGGCATACATCAACGTGGACATCTCCGTGTTCGGTAGGGGAGGGCACTGGGCCATGCTAGGCTGGGGCCAGGGATAAAGGAAGGGACTGGGTTCAAATCTTTCTCTGTTCCTCCCACAGCCAATGCTACCCTTAGGGGGCAGGGGACGCCCCCTGTCCAGAACGTCATTTTCTCTGCAGCCAAAGAGGTGCATGGGGCAGGGCGAGACTATATAGGCTGGGTGGGGTTCAGTTTCTTCACCAGCAGATGGGGCTATATGGGATGAGGGGGGCGAGGCCACTTGTAAGACCTGCTGGCCAAGGGATCTGGAGCCTGGGGACTCAGGTGAGGCCCAGTGTTTTCTGCCTTGCTGTTGGGGTTGGAGAGGGGTCAGCCCTGAGATCAGATTCCTTTCTGGGACAGATCACCTCACCAGGCCCCAGTGGTCTCAATATCTATGACAACTGGATCCGGTACACCAACCGCACGAGCCCAGTGTATGGCCTGATTCCCAGGTAGGATCAGACCCCAGCCAGTGCCCCAACCCAGGTGGCTCAACCTTGCATCCCCAACGTCCTCTCTTTTCCTTTCACAGTATGGGCACACTAGGTGCTGGCAGTGACTATGCACCCTTCATCCACTTCCTGGGCATCTCCTCCATGGACATTGCCTACACCTATGACCAGGTAAGTGGGCAGCCCCAGTTCCCTGTGCAGACTCTTCCAATCCTGCAGGCTGCTCTAGTTGTTTTGTTTTGTTTTGGGGGGGGGGGGGAAGGCTCAGCCTGCCCTGGGGGTGAGGCTGGCACAGCATGTGGTGCCGGGGATCAAACCACAGTCCCTGTGGTTGCCTAAGCTTTCCTAAGCAGGTGCTTTAGACCACTGAACCATCTTGCCGGCCTGACTGCTCTAGTATTGACTTAGACCTACTTCTGTCTCAGTGGATGTGATACCTGGGGCAAGTTTTCGAACTTCTCTAATCATGTGTTCACACTCCTCTGTTACTTTATCACATAAAGGCTGAGGTCTTGCTCTGGGAGATCATACTGATTATAAGACACACTACTGTGTTATAGATTTTTAGGGATGAGAAACTCGCCAATTAAGTGTTGTAGGATGATACTGGCTGTAAAAACACTAAGATCTTAAAATACCGTGTGTCTATGGGGGGGATTTTATCTCAGCATGTATTAAACATCTGTATGAAATTAGGCAGATTTGGGGACTGGCATGGGGTGCAACGAGCTGGTGTCCCTATTTGCTGTTCCCCAAATCTCGCTCTCCCTGTGGTCATATTGCTTCTTGGTCATAGAACTGGGATTAAGTTTCCCTATCTGACTTCAAAATTTCACTTTCTTCTTGCACAAAGGTACTCAACCCAGCCCTCTTATTTAGCTGTGTCAACAAGCAGGCTAATCTAAGCCTGTTTCCTCCTCTGTAAGATGGGATGACACACTTTGGTTCACTGTGGACACATGTCCACCTCCCACCCCAGCCCATCATCTCTGTTTTGTTCTCCCAGAGCAAGACCTCAGCCCGGATCTACCCCACCTACCACACAGCCTTTGACACCTTTGAATACGTGGAGAAGTTTGTGGACCCTGGTGAGGAGAGGACAAGGGCGTCCTGACACTGCCTGAGGATAGGCTGCAAACTGAGTGCTGGTCTTTTTGTCCTCCTGGCAGACTTCAGCAGCCACCAAGCTGTGGCTCGGATGGCGGGAAGTGTACTTCTTCGGCTCAGTGACAGCTTCTTCCTGCCCCTCAAAGTCAGTGACTACAGTGAAACTCTTCAAAGCTTCCTGCAGGCTGCCCAGCAAGACCTTGGGCCCCTCTTGGAGCAGCACAGCATCAGCCTGGGTAAAGACCTCCCTACACGAGGCTGGGGAGCCCTACGTTGCCAGGGCTAAGTTGCTGGGTGTTCCCCTCAGGGCCTCTGGTGACTGCAGTGGAGAAGTTTGAGGCAGCAGCCACAGGCTTGAACCAGCGCATATCAGACCTGCAGAAGGGCAGCCCTGAGTAAGCAACAGCAGTGGGCAGGTGTCAGGGAGGGCACAACCAGGTGACATAGGCTGCTGGGTGACCAGGAGATGCTGCCTCACCCAGCCCCCTGCAGGTCCGGATGGTCAATGACCAGCTGATGCTCTTGGAACGGGCCTTCCTGAACCCACGGGCCTTCCCTGAGGAACGCTACTACAGGTGAGCCTGTCTCAAAGTTCCAGTGTGGGACTGGACAGTGGCTACTTGCCTGAGGGAAGATGAGTTATGATGCTTTGAGCACAGTTCAGCTGCTGAAGCGGAGACAAGGGTGAGGCTGGGGGAGGGGAGGCACATTGGTCTCAGCTGGGACTACAGTCTACCTGTCCTTCCAGCACCTCTGTTGTAAGCCCCACTGTCAGAGACAGGTGAAATGGACTTTTGTGCCTGGCTGGCATGGTGGCTGCAGGTGTCCCAGGCTGAGCCCCACCCTGACCCTCATTCTGTCCCTCTTCTCATCAGCCATGTGCTCTGGGCACCCCGGACAGGGTCTGTGGCTACATTCCCTGGCCTGGCCAATACTTGCTCCAAGGCCAACACCACCAATACTGGATCTGAAGAATGGGCTGAGGTACACAAGCAGCTCAGCATTGTGGTGGCAGCCCTGGAGAGTGCAGCAGCCACCCTGAGGCCTGTGGATGACTTCTGACCCAGCCTTTTGTCCTAACCCTCTCCCACCTGTTTTTATGGGGTGTTTCCCCTGTGTGGCTAGGAGTGGATCAAGCTTCAGAGGCAGTAGTTGGGGGTTCTACCATCTGTGAACACTGGAAAAGTACCCAGTGACAGATGAATGGACAGATGGTGGTGGGGAATGGAAAGACAATGAACTCCTGATGGGGGGGTGGTAAGATGGGATGCACAATGCCAGCCCTAGACTCCAACTTGGACTACCATGCCCTCTCCTCAGGCACCAGCAGGGTGGTGAGGATTATGCCAAGTCTGCTTCCCCTCATGTCTGGTATCTCATCTTCTCTATTCCCCTCAAGTAAACAAACTCTACTGTCTCTATAAAACAAGTTCATTTTATTGTCTAGGAATCATGAAAACAGAAACCTAATTGCTCTGACCCAGTCCTCTAGGAGAGGTACATCTCTCACATGTGGGGGTCACTGGTCTGTGCACCACCTCATCCTGTTCCTCGGTCATGACCACCTCCTCCAGGGTGCGCCCCTGGAGCTTGCTCCCCACTAACACGTGGCAGGGCCCTACAGGCGGCAGCCCTTCTTCAGCATAGTGACCCCTCAGGAACACAACCCTCTCCTCTCCATCCAAGGGCAGCCCATGGGCCTGGCACAGGTCTCGAGCTTCATGGAGCCCATCCAGAGCCAGCAGATGGACCATGAAGCCTAGGGGCAAAGTCTGCCCCCTGGAGGTGCTCAGGGCACGAGTGAGGCGGGCAAGGGCGAGGCGGCGGGCATGGCCCACGTGGCCCTGCACAGCACAGCTCTGCAGGTAGGGCAGCGTCCGGAGCAGGCGAAACAGGCGGGCAGTGTTGCCCTCCCGGAAGGCGGAATCCACAGCAAGAGCCATACGCAGGGCTGGACAGGCGCGGAGGGTGGCAGGCAGTTGTAGGATCTCTTGCAGGGCTTCTGTAGAGCCTGCAAGGATGGGAAGCTGGCTTGAGTTTCCTACCGCCTCTGCTGCTCTGCACCCAGCTTGGGAGCTGGCTCTGCCACACCTTACCTGTCTGCTGGGGAAGGCCACATCTTTTTGGTACTATGGATCAAACACAGGATCTTGTGCTTTTCAGGCAGGTGCTTAAACCACTGAGCCTCTCTGGCCCTAGAAGGGCACTTTTTTTTTTTAAATGAATTTAGGGCAGGTCTACATGGTTTCACTAAGTAGACTGGACTTGTAGTGATTCTCCTGTTTTCAGCCTCCCAAGTGCTGGGATTATAGGCATGCACCACCACACCCAGTCTTAATTGCCATCTCAGTGTGCCCCAGGGGTGGAGCTGGTACTGCAAGGCCAGGGATCAAACCCTGGCCACTGTACTCTGCTGAAGCAGGCACTTTAGTCCACTGAGCTATCTGGCTAGCCCATCTTTTTTTTTTTTAAATGTATGTATGTATGTATGTATGTATGTATGTATGTATGTATGTATGGTATGGCTAGCTCAGCCTGCCCTGGGGGCTGGCACAGCATGTGGTACTGGGGATCGAACCAGGGTTCCTGTGGCTGCCTAAGCAGGTACTTTAGCCACTGAGCTATCTCGCTGGCCCAAACATGTAGGGTTTTTTTTGTTTGTTTGTTTTTTGGCGGGAGCAGGGATTGAACTCTAGCCCTTGCACTTGCCAAGCAAGCACCTATTCTACTGAGCTATTTCTCCAGCCCCCAAAGCAGGCTCTTTCTTTTTCTTTCTTTCTTTCTCTCTTTCTTTCATTATGGCTGGATCAGCCTGCCCTGGGGGTGGGGCTAACGCAGCATTTGGTGCTGGGGATCCAACTGCAGTCCCTGGGGTTACCTAAGCTTGCCTAATTAGGCACTTTAGATCCCTAAGCCATCTCACCGGTCCTGGCCCAAAGCAGGCACTTTAGACAGCTGAGTATCTTGCCAGCCCCTGGCTGGCCCATCGCAAAGAGATTCTCTGTGGGCTTCCTTTGCAGGAATTAGACACTGTAACTTTGGGCCACTTTGTAAACTGAGGCTTTTGACCTAATAGTGAGTTGTGAAATCAGCATTTTATGACGAATAGAATTTACTAGCTAGACATGGTGGTAAATTTGAGCCAACCTGGGCTATACTGAATTCAAAGCCAGTCTGAACTACAGAAGTGAGCCCTTGTTTCAAAAAACAAACAATAAGTTTGAAAATTGCTATTTAGGTCAACATTTTCTTTTTTGGTACCTGAAATTGAACTCAGGATCTCACAATTGCTGCGGGGTATGGTGGCACACACACCTGTAATCCCAGCATTTGGGAGGCTGTGGCAGGAGGATCAGTGCGAGTTTGAGACCAGCCTGGGCTACAAAAAGTGAGCTTAAGGCCAGCCTGAACTGCACAGTGAGACCCTGTCTCAAAAAGACAAAAATAAATAAATCTTCCAAAAAAAAAAAAAAAAAAAAATCTCACAATTGCCAGGTGGGCGCTGCACCACTGAACTGAAAGCCCCAGCCCATAGGCCATTTTTGTTTACCTTGTCCCCTCCACTATTACTTAAAATCCAAGGCCATGGAGATAGCTCAGTGGTCTGAGTGCCTGCCTAGGCAAGCACAAGGACCAGGTTTGATCCCCACCACCACATGCTCTGCCAGCCACGAAGACTCAATGTGGTGGTGCATGCCTGTGATCCTATCTCTGGGGAGACTGAAACAGGAGGATCACTGTGAGTCTGAGCTGCATGGTGACTCTGTGCCAAATACACAAAATTAAAGAAAAAAGAAAGAAAGAAAGAAAGAAAGAAAGAAAGAAAGAAAGAAAGAAAGAAAGAAAGAAAGAAAGAAAACCAAGCCTAGAACTGGGAAAGGACCCGGCTGAGGTCTCAAGTGGGAGGTTGGTGGATTTGGAGCACTAATATTTCCAGGAGGGAGCAAATGGTGTTTTTCTTTCCTTTCTCTCACTTCTTGTTGTGCTGCTGATGGGAGATAGCTCCAAGACCCAAGCGCTCATCTGACAAGAGATACCTGATACTGGTTCTATCCCTAGTATTGTGGGCCTTAGGCTGTTCATTGGGGCCACTGAAACTGGGTGTGGTGGCACATGCCTGTAATCTCAGCGGTGGGGAGGCTGAGACAGGAGGATCACTACGAGTCCAAGCCCCGTGTAGAGACCCTCTACCAAATAATGAAAAAAAAATGTGCTACTGAACAACATCACCAGTCCCTAAATGGAGAGGGTGAGGTGTTTATTTTGGTACTGGGAATTGAACCCACAGCCTTCACACTAAACTACGTCCCCAGTCCTTTTATTTTGAGGCAGGGTCAGTAATTCACCAAATTACTGAATTACCTGCACCAGTCTTGAACTTGAGATCCTCTGGCCTCAGCCTCCCAGCGGTGGATTTATATATGATGTATTCCCTACACGCTCAGGGAATGGTATGACTTTAAAGCTTTTTCGTTCCTCTACCTCCACTGTTCTCCTGGATGGCTACCCATCCCTACATGCAAGAACCCGACTCACCCAAGTTATAGAGCAGAAAAAGACCCTGGAAGGTGGCCTGGCGGGGGTGAGGGACTCCACTCTGAGCGTAGCAGCGCCGCAGAGAACCGAAGCTCTCCTGCACCTGGTTCTGCAGCAGCACTGCATCCACTAGCCCGCGCGCCCCGTCCGCCCCGAGCTGCGCCACCACGGCCAGCAGCGTGGCCAGCGCCGTCTCCAGAACTACAGCTGCCTCGGCGTCGCCGGCGCCCTGCAGAGCCAGGTCCAGCCGCACCGCGCGCAAGCGGTCCGCCACGAAGCTGGCCACCTCGGCGCGGGACGCGCCGACGCTGTCGACTACCTGCCCGGCCAAGTAGCGCACCGTGGCCAGAAGCACGGAGGGCGGGCGTAGTTGGCTGGGCGAGGGCGGAGGCTTGCCGGCGGCTGGCCGGCGGTACTCCTTCACGGCGCGCTGCGGATCGGCGCGCGGGGGACCCCCGCGGCACCCGGGCACCAACTCCAAGCGGTGCAGGCGACGCTCCCTTTCGCGCTCGGCGCGCTCGTCGGCTGGGCACATATCCGGGCAGATGCCCAGGGGCAGCTCACAGCCGGGCATGGGTAGGCTGCGGAAAGACGGTGGGCGCTCAGCATCTCTGGGAAGAATGCGTCCGGCCGCCTGGGAGGGAGTTTCCCCAAAGACCCACCACTCTCGCGAGAGAGGAGAGGCCGGGTTAGTCAGGCTGGACGCGTCCTCACGCTCAGACCTACACTGTTCCCGTCGCCTTCTTACCAGTAGCTGGTAGGCTGAACTCCCGAGATGCAAAGCGGTGTAGTGGACCACACCCACACACCGTTCCGCGAGCTCAACTGACACTACGCTCCCCATAATGCACCGCAATTTAAAATTGTAAACCTAGGCAATCCCTGATGCGTCGTTGGCACTTTGATCCACAACCAATCACTAAGCGAGGGGCGGGGCAACGATAGGCCACGCCTTCCAGGCCAAACTTGCTTCATCCCCCTCCACTACCTAGAATTCGTTCAACCCACATTTGTGTATCTGTCTTATCTTCCTACTTGTTCATAATATTCCTCTTTTTACGTGTGTATCAGTGTGGAGATTGAACTCTGGGCCCTTGCTCCCCAACTCTTATTTTCATGGAGTCTTGCTAAATTGTCCAGGCTAAACTTGAATTTGTGATTTTCCTGACTTATCCTCAAATAATGGTGCATGCCTGGTTTACATTTCTCATCTTCCTTACCCTAAAAACAGACTCGGCTCACCATTCCGTACTGTCTCCCTGAAGATACTCTAAATCAGAAGTCAATAAATTGTTTGCCAGGTTGAAGACATTTTGGAATTTGCAGGTCTCAACTACTCAATTTTAAACTTTGTTATGGCCAGTTCAGCCTGCCCTGGGGGTGGGGCTGGTGCAGCATGTGGTGCCGTGAATCTGGATCGAACCATGGGTCCCTGTGGTTGCCTAAGCAGGTGTTTTAGACCACTGAGCTATCTCAGCGGCCCCCAAAGCATTCATCTTTTTTTTTTTTAAATTTTGTTTAGGGAAAGGTCTATAGAGTGATCAGGGTCTTACTACTAGATTGGACTTTAGTAATCCGCTTGTTTACAGCCTCTCAAGAGCTGGGAATTGAAGTGTACACCACCATGCCCAGTCTCAATTGCCATCTCAGCATTCAACTACTCAATTTTGGTAGCAGAATGCAGCCAGACAATATGCAAATCAACCTGGTTGTGTTCTGACCAATTTTTATTTATACATAATTTTCACCTGTCACAGCATGTTCTCTCTTTCCCAACCATTAAGAAATGTAAAAAAACGTTCTAGCTCATGGATCTTACAAAAGAAGGCAGTGAGCCAGGTCTGGACCGCAGGCTTCAGCTTGCAGACCAAAGTTCTCAGCTGGTAACTGATAGGTTAGTGGCTGGAGCTGCTACTGACCCATCAAGATAGGGTCAGACAGGGCCAGAAGCATGGGTCCCTGATGCCAAGAAGGTGGACAGGCAGAGAGCTGAGAAGTCATTACTTTCCTCATTCTTGGTCCAGTTACACACAGAAATGGGCCCTGGGGTTACAAGATCGGGAGGTGGGGTCAGGAGAAGGAAGGCTGGCAGTGTGGAGCTGCAGTCCCTGGGAGGGCCACACCCCCTCAGGGTGGCAACTGGGACACATGCAGGTGCAGGATCTCTTCTGCTCGCTTCAGGTACTCAGCGGCCTTCTTCTTTACCCCTTCCCGGCGGGCAGGGGATGGGTCACCTGTGGAGAGCACCTGGCTCAGCTACTTTAGAATCCCGGAGCACGGTTCCCTTTCCCCCTCCTGGAAGCCAATGTCTCTTCTCCCACTGAGGTGGTAAGAAGTTAAAAAAAATCCCCCGAGGTTATGTGGCTGGTCAGTGAGAAGCAGGGGCTCTTTATTTTCCCTCCCCACACAATTTGGACTTAGACTTGCCCTTCTGCCCTGTGTTCCCCACTTACTGGGCACCCCCTGCAGCAGGATGTGCACACCCTCTCGGTAAGCTTGGAGGGCAGCAGGGTAGGCGCCTGTCTTCTCATCCCGAAGGGCCTGGGTGATGCGCTCCGTGGCCTGACTCAGATAGGCAGGGGTGGGCCCTCCTCCCTCTTCTTCTTCCTGTCCTCCTGGCTCCCAGGGTTCCTGGTCCAGGCTTCTGGACTCTACTTCCATGGCTGCCAGCTCACCTACATGGGTGGGGCTCGGGCCCGTACCTTCTGTAATCAGACAGGAAAGACTTCAGACTGGATGGGCTCTTCCTTTCCCTGGGCCCACTGCCAACCCCCAAACTTCTCTCACCCTTCAGGAGACCAGTCTGTGCCAGTGGAAGGGAGCAAATCTTGGACAATCTGGAAGTCACCTTTGTATAGCAAACTAGTTACACCATTTTTGGTTGGCAGAGTTCAAGTACTTTTGCAAATTCAGCCTTACTTTCCTAATTATTTCTTTGGGTAAGCACTTTAGTTTTTTTGTTTTGTATCTTAGGGAAGGGTCTACCGGGTGTTCAGGGTCTCAGTACTAGATCAGACTCATAGTGATCCGCCTGTTTACAGCCTCCCAAGAGCTGGGATTATGCCCAGCCCAGTCTCAATTGCCATCTCAATGTGACCCCAGGGCAGGGCTAGCACAGCAGGCCCCTGAGCCTGCCTGCAGGTGCTTTAATCTGCTGAGTTATTTGGTCAGCCCCCCTTTAGTTTTTTAGGTTTGGGTCACTACTCCTATTTTCTTCCTGACTCCAGTTGGTCTAGACATCCAAGAATTCCCATCGCAAGGTTCAACTTAAGGATGGTAAACCACTGACACAGCTAAAGACGGAAATGTGCCAAGCCTTGGAATTGTCTCGGAATAACAAATTCAGAGAGGGGCCAGGGAGATAGCTCAGGGGCATAAGTGCCTGCCTGGCAAGTGCAAGGTCCTGAGTTGGATCCCCGGTTCCACAAAAAAAACAAATTCAGAGAATCTCTGCACTTTTTTTTTTATAGTGCTGGGGATGGAACCTAGGGCCTCACAAATGCTAAGAGCTCTACCACTGAACTACATCCAGCTTTTTTGAGATCTTGTACTTTCACCCAAGAATCCCAAATGAAGGGCTCATTATATTCCCAAGCTGGCTCAGAGGTGCCCTGACATCTTCTGGCAGAAAAGACTGGGTTTTTGGTGAAGAGGGCTTTTGCAAAAGGTACAGAGTGCATCATGGTAACCCATCCTGGAGAGGGAAGAGGTGGGCATCGTCTCCAGCTCTATCAAGTGGAGAGTGCTACAATGGGCCTATGCAGATGGACAAGAGGATGCCTCCCTTCCTAACTGGGTCTAAGTCCTCCCTGTGCGGCTCAGGACAATGAGCAGAACAGTGGAGGGGGCCTGACTACCTGAGTGCAGGAGCTTATGCCTCTCTGCACACTGAGGCCAGCAGAAGGGACAACGGCCTGGGAGTTTTTCCATTGGAGGTAGAGTAAATGACTCCTGGGTGCTGCCTGGGTCTCACAAACCTCCCCCTAAGCAACTTCCCATTGGGTCCCCCAGGGGTTCAACTGAGCAAGGACCAAGAATCTGAATAGCTGTCACTCAGAGGTCAGGTACAACAGCCCGGTGATACCACCTTGAAAGCCTTCTCCTCCTTAACCCTGAGTAGGAAAGAGGGAAAGAAGCACAGCAAGAGAAGTCAGGGACTAGAGGCGGAGCTCAGGAGTGCAGTGCTTCCCTAGATGCATCCCTGGATTCCATCTCCACAAAGAGGAAGTAGAAGAGGAAGGAAGAATAAAAAAGAAAGAGGAGGAGGAAGAGGAAGAGGAGGAAGGGAAAGAGAAAAGAAAAGGGGAAGAGAGGGGAGAGGAAGATTGAAGATGATGGTAAGAATGAAGAAGCAGCCAGGGTGTGGCGCTATACCTGTAGTCCCAGCTACTCAGGGGGCTGAAGCAGAAGGATCACTTCAGCCCATGAGTTTGAAGCCACAATGGACTACTTAATGGGATGGTCTCAATCAATCAATCAATCAATCATTCAGTCAATAAATAAATGAGGCCTGGGTGTGTAACCCAGTGACAGAATGCTTTCCAGGCACACAGAAACCCCTGGGTAAGAGGCTGTCCTCCTTCCCTGGTCACCAGGGCAGGAGCTGGGCCACTGGTCCGGCCCAAGCCAGCGAGGCTGCAGATGAGGTGGGAAGCTGACATTCTGACTTGGACTCCCCAGGCCTTTATCACCTGTGAGACTTCAGATTCCTGAAACTGATCTGCAGGCCTAAGGTCTTCTGGGCAAAGAAGGGAAGCTAACAAAAAGGGCTGAAAACACTCATCTGATGAGTTTCAGACTAAAAAATCCCAGTGTCTCTGCTCTGGGGACTGTTAGGTCAGTGATGTGAAAGGAAGAAGATGCTCAGGACCCATATCGCACAGGGGAGCCTTTTTGTCTCTGGTGACCTCCAGGCCAGCAGTGACTTCAGGTCTCCAGAGGGGTTTCCCCTGGCTGCAGCTGAAACACCCCTGCCCCCAAAGCAATGTGGGCCTGCTCCCCAGGGCATTCTCAGAGAAGGGACCCATCACAGGAAACAGTACAGTTCCTTTCTCCACTATGCTCACCATGCAGGAGAATCTAGCCACCAGACCACCAGCCCTGGGATGGGGATGTGGCACCTGGAAATGAGCTTCGAAGGCTCACTGAGGCTGCCACTCTGCAAGGAGTGTGGCCTGGGGTGCACCAGTGCCATCCAGGCTGGCTGGGGGCACAGCCTCCCTCTCTGGCCCCAGGGAGCCTGGGCCCCAGCCCCCAGCCCCTGCTCTGACCACCTCCACAGATTACCTTCCTTGGAGAAGGGGTCAAAAAGGGCAAGCTCAGCCTCAGACAGGGGACCCCTGGCAGGGGATCCTGACGCCTCTTCCACGCCGCCACAGCTGAAGAGGAGATCCAGCGCCTCCTGTGCAGGGCTGGATGGTGGAAGGTCCACTGAGGAGAGATCAGTGGGGACATCAGTGCCATACTTCCCAGCTTTCAAACTGGAGCCACCTTCTCACTGAGTCCTTCAGCAACCATGGGTGAAGAAAAAGCCTATTATTAGGATTCGTGTCCATTTTACAGGTAAACTAAAGCTCTGAGAAGGAAAACCAACCTGTTCAAAGTTCTTCAGTGGGGAAATGGCAGAGGTGAGCCCAGGCTTTTCATCAAGATCATGGAGGAAGGAGTGTGATCTCCACTTCCCACCTGGGATTCCCCAGTCCGGGTCCCTCCCCAGCTCCTGTGTACCTGGCACTTCCAACTCCTCCAGGCCCCTCCTTTCTGCAGGGAGTGGTTGAGAGAGTCTGGGATCATCAGGGGGTGGTGTGGGGATCAGAGGGGGTGGCAGGATGTGCAGGTCCCTGGAGATCTCGGAGGGCTGTGTTACCTCTCCACCCTGTAAGAAAGGCCAGCAGGGGAATCAGGGGTGCAGTGTGGCAGGCAGTCTTCCTAGCTTGAAGGGATGGAAGAGTGCACACATACCCGGAAGAACTCTTTGAGTTGGGGGCTGTTGTTGAGCGCAGGGATGTGCACAGTGAAGCGAAGCAGGTCCTCAGCTGCCTTTCGCCGTTCCTCGATCACGGAGGCCTCGAACCGGCCTACAGCCACCCAGGACAAACAGGCGGGCAGAGCAATAGTGACTACAGGGACTTCTGGCTCTGAAGCCTATTGTCCTGCTTGGGCCTGGGAAACTGAGCAACTACTGGTCTCCTCTCCTCTCCACAGCCTTTCCGGCCTCCTGGAGGGAGCCACCTCCTTATGCATTCTTTTCACAGTTTACTGAACACTGCTGCGCTGGGTTCAGGGATAGGTAAGACAGAAGCATGGTCCCTGCCCTCACGGATTTCAAATGACGGACAGGGGTGACAGGTAATCAACAAAAAGCAAAAACCACTTCATCTGGCTTTGATACAATGCTGAGGAAAAAAAGGCTCCGAGGGGGGAAGTGACTTTACTGAGGTCACACAGCAAGCAGAAGTTTCACTTCTCAGTTCTAGGTGCTGTGCAGAGATCTCAAACCCGACCTTAGTCACTGGTGCTGCCAGGGTGAGGAGCCTGCTGTCCCCTGGCCTGGCATCAGCTGGCAGCTACAACCATTCACCTTGCTTCAAAATCACTGCATGTGATTCTGGGACTCATGCAGTTCCAGGATTTAAAGTTAAGGGGTTATTTTGAGAGTGGGTGCACTGTAATTCAGTCTGGAGAGGTTTCTCATGTGTCCCCTGCCTCTGGTGGCCATGTGATGCCTTGCACCTCTCAGGTCTGCCAAGGAGAGGGCTGTCACTGAAGACCAGAGCTGTGTGCCAAATAAACTTTTTTTAATCTACAGATTCTTCAATCTGTGGTACTGTGTGACACGGCCCAAGACCCTCATCTCACTGAGCTTCACTTTTCCTCATCTTAAAAATTGCAGTGGCAAGGGCCGGTCAAATAGCTCAGTTGATTGGAGCCGGGTGTGGTGGCGCACACCTGTAATCCCAGCACTTGGGAGGCTGAGGCAGCAGGATTGGTGTGAGTTTGAGATCAGCCTGGGCAACAAAAGTGAGTTCAGGGCCAGCCTGAACTGCATAGCAAGACCTTGTCTCAAAAAGACAGAAAAAAAAAAAAAAAAGATCAAAGTGTAGGGGCCAGGGATTGATCCCCCAGGCCTGCCTGCCAGCTGGCCCCACCCCCAGCGTGCACTGAGACTAGCAACTGGGACCGGGCAGTGGTGGTGCATTCCTGTAATCCCAGCTCTTGGGAGGCTGTAAACAGGCAGATCACTATGAGTCTGATCTAGTAGTGAGACCCTAAACATCCTGTAAACCCTCCCCTAAAATACACACACACAGACACACACACACACACACAAACTGCAGGGACTGGGGTCCAATCCCTGGCCTGCTGCACCCGGCCCTGCCCCCAGGGCACACTGAGGCAGAGACTGGGCATGGTGGCACATGGCTATAATCCCAGCACTTGGGAGGCTGAAAACAGGAGAATCACTTCGAATCCAATCTATGTAGTGAGACCTTATAGATCATGTTGACCCTGTACTAAATACATTAAAAAAAAAAACAAAAAAAAAATTGGATTAATAGATCCGGGAATGGTGTCACATCCCTATAAACCTTGAGCTACAAAGTGAGCTCAAGGCCAGCCTGAACTGCACATAGCAAGACCCTATGTCCAAAAGAAAAAATAAAATTAGACTAATAAGGACAGGAATGTTCAAAGCCCTACCACATAAGAAGGGCTATGCTGCTTGGGGCCTCAGTGTTCCCATGTGTCTAACATATCCATCTCTGAGGGCCTGTACAGATCTCTGGACAAGGTGACTCTGTCCAGAGTTCCTGGTCCTCTTTCTCCAGGTCCCACTGGCCAAGGTCCCTGTGCTCACCTCTCCCTCATCTTGGGCATGAGGGCTCTCTGATACTCACCGAACACCTGGCCACGGGGGAAGGCTGGGAATTCCTCAAGGCGTCGAAAGAGGTTGCGGTGGGTATAGGCCAGGTCCCCATGCAGCTTTCGGAAGTCACTGTATCGCTTCCATACGACCACCTATGGGGGATGTGAGGCCGGAGGGTGGGAAGTACCTTGCCGTGTCCAGCTGTGCCAGGTCTTCGAGAAGAGAGCACTAGCGGGGCTGGGGGTTCTCCCAGATACCAACTGCTCCCTTCCTGTTTCCAGATCTGAAACTGAAGGATGGTCTCCCTCCCTCCCAGCAGTCTCACCTCTTTGATATCCTCAGGATTCTTCTTTGGGATGAACTGAGAAAAAAAAGCAACATCCAGGTGAGACGTGAGGCTGACACCTGTCACTCTGTGAAAACTGATAAGCCAGAGGAGAGTCCCAGTCCCCCTCAAAGGGACAGTGCTCTTTGGCTTCAAGGTGTCTTTGCTTTAATGTTTTTGAGTATAACCTTAAGCAGCTTTTCTACCAAGCACCGCATTTTCTTTGTTACATGTGAGGATCTATAAAGTCCTGTCCAGCCTGTTCTATCCTCAACTTTTATTCCACCTCCTTCAAAAGGCCAATAGTTTGCATCTCCTACAACCAAAGGACCGCAGGTCTCCAAGGAAATGAGTCTGGGGGCCAGCAGCTAGTCCTTCCTCTCCAGAGGAAGCCCTGTGCTCAACACGTCTGGATACAGGAGCCACCACTGGGGCAGATCGGCCTAGAAGAGTAAGTTTTTAAATAATAATAATTTTAAAACCATGCTCCACAGTTTGGAGAACTTGGAGGTTTGCAAAACAGTGTTCCTTCTCCTAGACCCCAGTGAGGCAGAAATGAACAAAGCTACCTAAAAGATAAAAACATGGAGGCTCAGAGCAGGGATGTGGCCCAAACAAGATCCCAAGGAAGGAAGACTGATAGGGTATCTGGCCTTTGCTTTTGACAACTCATGCTTAAAATATCCAGGGTAAAAAAAGAAACCAAAAACCATGGTGGCCCATGCCTGTAGTCCCAGCACTTTAAGAGGCTGAGGCAGGAGAAGTGCAAGTTCTAGCCCAGCTTGGGCAACCTAGTGACTTAACAAGGCCCAGTGTAAAAAGCGGAGGGAATGGGCTACAGCTCAGTGTGAAGGCCCTGGTTTCAATCCCCAGAACCTCAAAAATAAAAAAATAATTAAAAAGAAATATAGCTGCCCAGGCCTTTCAGGCTAAAGGCGGCAGCTTCTGTAGTGAGGGGTACTATGGCACCATGTACAGAGTCAACTGGCCAGTTGCTTTTGTCAGGAGTATTCCCTGGACTGTAGCATCAATGAGCTGAGAGAATGCTTTGCTCAATTTGGCCATATTAACAGTACACTCTTCCTTTTAACAAAGAGACTGGCTTTCATAAAGGTTTGGGTTGGATTTAGTTCTTCAGAAGAGCTGCAGAATGCAATCCAACATGAAAATCACACACATACAAAACATGAAAATAACATAAGTGATAGGGTGAAGGCTCATTTTTTTTTTTTTTTTTATTTTATATTATGGCTGGCTCAGTCTGTCCTGGGGGTGGGGCTGGCGCAGCATGTGGTGCCAGGGATCGAACCTTGGTCCTTGCGGTTGCCTGAGCTTTCCCAGGCAGGTGCTTTAGACCACTGAACCATCTTGCTGGGCCCATATTTTTTTTATACATATATTTTATTATTTTTATTTGTTTGTTGCAGGGTCTACAGGGTCTCACTACACAGATCTGACTCATAGTCACATTTTTTTTTTTTTTTTTTTTTTTGCGGTACTGGGGATTGAACTCAGGACCCTGCACTTGCCAGGCAAGTGTTTATTCTACTGAGCTATCTCCTCAGTCCTTTTTTTGGTCATAGTGATTCTTCTGTTTTCAGCCTCCCAAGCGCTGGGATTACAGGTGTGTGCCACCATGCCCTCTCAACGCACCCCAGGGGCAGGGATGGGGCTGGTACCACACACTGGGGATCAGGGATTGAACTGGGGTCCCTGCATCTCCCTAAGCAGGAACTTTAATCAGTTGAGCTATCTGGCCAGCCCTATGTTCAAGTTCTAATACCAAAAAATTTGCCAGGGGATCAAACATCTGGCAAGGAGACAGATTTCTGAGATGATTACTGCCCATTAAATAAACAAGAAACATTAAAAAAAAAAAAAAATTAAGGGCCTGCATGATAGCTCAGCAGACTAAAGTGCCTGCTTAGGCAGAGCACTGCAACTGGGTTCAATCCCTGGAGTGTCGCGGCCCGCCGCTGGGTGCGGTAGCGCCTGCCTGTAATCCCAGCACTTGGGAGGCTGAAAAGAGGAGAATCACTACGAGTCCAATTTACAGAGTAAGACCCTGTAGACAGTGTCCCAAATTTTAAAAAAAAAAAAAAAAAATACATAAATAAAAAAATAGAAATCACTAAGTCAGGCATGGTGATACACACTTGTAATCCTAGCACTGAGGCTGAGGCAAAAGGATCACTGGGAGTTCAAAGTCATCCTAAGCCAGTGACACCTTGACCACCACCACCACCCTGCCCCCCAAAAAAAGTTCAGTAGAAAGTCTTCTTCCCTCTGGGACTGATGGCACATACCCATGATCTCAGCTCTCAAGAGGTTGAAGTAGGTTGATCACTGTGAGTTTGTGGCCAGCCTGGGCTACAAAGTGAGTTCAAGGCCGGCCTGAACTACAGCGTTCAAAAAGACAAGAGCCAGGGCCAGCAAGACAGCTCAGCGGTCTAAAGCGCCTGCTAAGGCAACCTTAGACAACTGCGGTTCGATCTCCAGCACTACATGCTGCACCAGCCCCACCCCGAGGGCAGGCTGAGCCGGCCATAACATAAATAAAGTTTAAAAAGAAAGGAAAAACTTAAAAAAAAAAAAAAAAAAGAAAAAAAAGTGAGCTCAAGGCCAGCCTGAACTGCATAACAAGACCCTTTCTCTCTCACTCTTTTTTTTTAATGGGCGGCTCAGCCTGCCCTGGGGGGTGGGGCTGGCACAGCATGTGGTGCCAGGGATCGAACAGTGGTGCCTGCAGTTCCCTAAGCTTTCCTAAGCAGGCGCTTTAGACCGCTGAACCATCTCGCCGGTCCAAGACCCTGTCTCAAAAACGAAAAAAAAAAAAAAATTAAACTTTTAAAAGTCCTTTTACTTAAGTATTAAGTCAAAAAACCTAAACATATACCACGACACCGCGGAAGATGAGTTAAACCAGTTTTCATGTTAGCATAGAAAAATTCACAGCACCGGCGGGACCAGGCGGAAACGCACAAACGGCACAGCACCTGCCGGCCAAGCGTGTTTAAAAAGAGCAAAGCCCTACCGTGGCCCCGCCCCTGATAGCGCGGAGAACGAACTCTCCCACCTCAGGCGCCCCTTAAAGGGGAAATGCATTTCTGCCGGCTAAAAAGGGAACTTTCGGAGGCGCCCAGCCTTAAGGTAAAACAGCCCGTTTCTTAAATGGGTAACGTCCCTTTTGGCCCCCACCTCACCTGCGCGGTGACTTTGTACTCCGTGTAACCCTTGGGGTGGGTCCTGGGGTCGGACACTGTGTAGTGTCGCAGGAAGTCGTCCTTTGCCTGCCGGGACATGATGGCCTAGGGGAGCGGCGCTGACCCCCGAGTGCCGCCCCCACCCCTCGGGTTCGGCCTCCTCCCGCCGCTGCCCCGCCCGGGCCTGCGCCCTACGCTGTCGGCCCAGGGAGCTACTTGCAAAAGAACGGGCAATTTTCTGTAAGCGCATTGCCAAGGGAGCGTCTGAAAAGTTCCTTATTGTTGGTAAAACGTAAACTTAGGTAATTTGAGAAGTAAAGGTTGCTGGGATAGGTTCTGGCCACACTTTGCGGGCCAGAGAACCCACCCTATCCCAGCATAAACCCTCCTCACACTCCAAACGACTTACCTCCTGTTTTGCTTCTTCCAGCCATCCCTTCCATTGTATTTATTTATTTATTTATTTATTTATTTATTTATGTCTTTTTGAGATAGTATCTCACTGTGCAGTTCAAGGCTGGCCTTGAGCTCACTTTTCTAGCCCAGGCTGGTCTTCAACTTTCACTGATCCTCCTGCCTCAGCCTCCCAAGTGCTGGGATTACAGGCGTGCGCCACCACACCCGGTTTATTTAATTTTAATTTTTATTATTTTTTAACTGGTATCTTGCAGTGTACCTCTGTCGACTTCAAACTCCTGGGGTCAGACCATCCTCCTACTTCAACCTCCCGAGTAGCTGGGATTACAAGCACGTGTCACCATGCTCAACTTTTTTGGTCCAGTATGTCCCAGTCGCTGAATTATTTCCACCCTCCCTCCTCAGGGTACTGTAATTCATATATATATATTTTTTCTTCTGTATTTAGGACAGGTCTACAGGGTCTCACTATGTAGATGAGACTCAACTCATAGTGATTCTCCCGTTTTCAGCCTCTCAGATGCTGGGATTATGGGCGTGTGCCATCATGCCCGGCCTCAGTCGCCCTCTCAGCGTGCCCCACAGGCCGGGGTCAGCAGAGCACACTATGCTCTGCCTACACAGGCGCTGTGGTCTGCTGAGCTATCGGGCTGGCCCTTCATAATTCATGTTTTCTGGAAGCATGGAGGAACCAAAAAGGATGCCAGAGGAGCAACGCAGTGCCAGGACTCCAAAGTCACGGTTCTTACTAGCTGTCTGAGTTTCCTTTTACCTGCTTCGACCTTAGTTTCTTCTCAGTAGAATAGGATATTTATAATACTGGGAAAGAGAAGCTCCTGACTCCCCTTTTCCAAGCCTGCAGGAAAGGGGCACAGTTTGTCCTAAGGTCCCATGCCCTGCCCACTTAACTCAGCCTCCTTTCTCCACAACAGTGACAACAGGCTGTGACAATTTGCTTTAGGGTCCTCTTCAGTTATTTAGCAGTCACTGTCCTTCCAGACACTCTGACAGGAGGTGCGGGTTTGTCAGCCACAGTACCCTCTCCCACTCTGCCACTCCAGAGGCTGACATCCCTTTCTCGTATGGGGTGGGGGGATACCCTGACCAGGCCAAGATTAGGGAGAAAGGGATCTGATCTGGGTGCACTAGTAACAATACCCAGCCCTGTGACACAAGTCTGTAATCACAGCACTGGGGAGACTGAGGCAGGAGGATTGCTGAGTTCAAGGCCAGCCTGGGCTACATAGTGAGTTCAATACTACCTTGGACTACACAGCAAGATGTTGTATCAAAAAAACCCAAAAATCAAATATACCTAATCTTGGGCCGAGGAGATAGCTCAGTAGAATAAGCACAAGGTGCTGAGTTCAATCCCCGGTACTACCAAAAAAAAAAAAAAAAAATATATATATATATATATATATATACATATATATATATATATATATATATATATATATATATATATATACCTATTCTCCCCAAACCCCAGTAAACTGTGATGAACAGCTAGCCCTCCTGAAGATTCTTTTGTTTTGACCTGCCATTCCGAAGATCCTGTAGACCTATCCAGAGTAGTGTGACAGAATGGTTGCTTTATTTTTATTTTTTGTATTTTAGGGAAAAGTCTATGGGGTATTCAGGATCTCACTACGAGATGAGACTCATAGTGATCCGCCTGTTTACAGCCTCCCAAGAGCTGGGATTACAGGTGCATGCCTTGGAGCTCAGTCTCAATTGCCTCTCAATGCGCTGCTGTGGGCAGGCCCCGGAATCAAACGCCCACTCCTGCACCTGCTTGCAGGTTCTTTAATCTACTGAGCTATTTGGTCAGCCCTCAGAATGGTTGCTTTAAAAGGAAGAGGAATAAGAAATAGAGGTTGGCCCGGTGTGGTGACACATGCCTGTAATCCCAGCATGTGGCAGGCTGAGACAGGAGGATCGCTGTGAGTTCAAGACCAGCCTGGGCCACAAAAAGTGAGCTCAAGGCCAGCCTGAACTGCATAGCAAGACCCTGTCTCAAAAAGACCAAAAAAAAAAAAAAATAAAAAAGTAGAGGCTTTTAGCCCTGAGGAATTTTAGAGACCAGCAGCCAACAAGGAGCAGCAACCAACAGAGTCGACTGATGGCACCCAGCACAAGCTGGCATCAAGCCTTGGTGGCTGGCAGTGGCAGAGACCAGCAGCTGGCAGTACTAATTGCTGCCATCCAGCATTGGCCAATGTTGACCTGCAGCATCAAGCAGAGCTGCACGTTGTCTATTCTGGATTTCTATCTGAATCCAGCAAAAGAACCCTCAAAAATATTAAAATCAGTAACAATAAAATCTGTGACAGCATGGGGCCAGCAAGATAGCTCAGCAGTCTAAAGCACCTGCTTAGGCAAGCTTAGGCAACCACAGGGATTGTGGTTCAATCTCTGCTACCACATGCTGCGTCAGTCCCACCCCCAGGGCAGGCTGAGCCAGCCATAACATACATACATACATACATACATACATACATACATACAGTTAAAAAAATCTGTGTTAGCAAAGCTTTTTCTTTTTTTATGATCTTGGTAAAGGGTCTCACTATGCAGCTCAGACTTGTAGTGATCCTCCTGTTTTCAGCCTCCCCAGCCCTAGGATTACAGGTATGTGTACCACTACGCCCAGTCTTGGTGGCAGCTCAGTGTGCCTGGGGGCGGGACTGGGGCAGCATGTGGTACTGAGGATCAAACCCAGGTCCCTGCACTTGCCTAAGCAGGAGCTTAGTAAAGCCTTTTCTATCTATCTATCTATCTATCTATCTATCTATCTATCTATCTATCTATCTATCCATCCATCCATTCATTTAATTGGATACAGTGTGGCCTCACTATGCAGTTCAGTAAGCCTCCCCAGCACTTAGATTACAGGGTTGTGCCACCAACCTCAGTTTCAGGGCTTCACTGCACACCAGGGTTCCAGGACCAGTGCCACATGCAGTACCAGGAATTGAACTTGGGTCTTTGGGCTTGCCAGGCAGACACTTAGACCACCAAGCTATCTCCCCAGCCCAGCCTTTTAACAACAACAACAACTTTATTTACTTTTAACTTTATGTTATGGTCGGCTCAGCCTACCCTGAGGGTGGGGCTGGTGCAGCATGTGCTGCTGAGGATCGAACTCCAGTCCCTGTGGTTGCCTAAGCAGGTGCTTTAGACTGCTGAGCTATCTTGCTGGCCCGAGCCTTTTCTTTTCTGAGGTATACATTTGCAATACATAATAAACATGTTCATCATAGGATATGAAGCTTTGCCTAATGGGTTTGCTTCTAGAACACCAGCATAGTGAAAATCACTATTGCATCAAAACCAGAATGAAAAAAGAAAAGACCTGTCTATGCTGTTATCACCAAACACATAGGTTCAGGCATGTGTAACCCTATCAGCAATACCATCTAGAAGCACAGAGGGATGGCTGAAAGAACCACTGGGAAGGTAGGTCTGGGGACATGCCTATAATTTTAGGCAGGAAGATAGCAAGTTTGAGGCAACCCCAAATTGTCTAGCTAGAAAAAGAAAAAAGAAAAAGAGGGGCTGGGGAGATAGCTCAATAGAATAAACACTTGCCTGGCAAGCTCAAGGGCCTGAGTTCAATCCCCAGTTCCACAAAAAAAAAAAAAAAAAAAAAAAAAAAAAAAAAAAAAAAAAAAAAAAAAAAAAAAAAAAAAAAAAAAAAA
>PVKN010001049.1:0-16467 GCA_004027915.1 Capromys pilorides | reverse complement strand
ACAAGGATTTAGATGGGGTTTTTGGGTTAGCTCACTGGTTTAAGCGCTTGCATGGGCAATCCTAGTCAGGCACAGGGAACAGTGGTTCCATCCCCACGCCCACCCTTAAGGCAACCTGAGTTAGCCAAAAAAAAAAAAAAAAAAAAAAAAAAAAAAAAAAAAAAAAAAAAAAAAAAGGAAAGAAAAGAAAAGATGAAGATTTAGAGACATCTAGAGCTGGCTTGCTCCCTGCAGGCTCAAAATCGACTATCTCACATAAAAGAAAAAATGTAGAAACTAGCCCTTTTACACCTTTACTTCTAAATCTTGGGCTCTATCACCTACAGAATTTGATTCTGTTTCCCTTGTCCCTTGGTCTAACTATAATCTCAGTCAGTGACTATTACTATGATTCACTTTTTTATTTTTGTGGTTCCAGGGATTGAACTCAGGACTTCGTGCTTGCCAGGCAGCTGCTTATGCTGCTGAGCTGTATCCCCAGCTCACCACTGCTATTACTGGTCACACTTTCAGGAATTTCCAATGACCTTTCACTTCCTTCATAATCCCTGGGCAATTCTTTACATCACTGGTCAAAGTTCTTGGAGCTCCAAGCTGCACTACTCTGTTTGTTTGTTTATTTATTTATTTAGTGGTACTGGGGATTGAACTGAGGATCTTGCACTTGCCAAGCAAGTGCTTATTCTACTGAGCTATCTCCCCAGCTCCTATCCTGTTCTTAAATAAATTTGTGTTTTTTTATATTGAAAAAAAAGTAGAAATGGCAAATAAATATATGAAAAAAATGTTAAAAAAAAAAAAAAAAAAAGGACTCCAGGTGTGCTTAGCCTGAAAGCCAAAAGTGAGACTGGGACTGGCTGATATCATCATTGATATATGTCTGTGGAAAAAAAAATTTTTTTGAGACAGGATCTCACTATGATCTCAGGCTGATCTTGAACTAGTGACAATCCTCCTGCCTCAGCCTCTGGAGTTCGGGGATCACAGGCAACACTGCCATACCCAGCTTTTTGTGAAAAAAATGAGACCAAGCCAGATGTGGTGGCGCACGCCTGTAATCCCAGCACTTGGGAGGCTGAGGTAGGAGGATCAGTGTGAGTTTGAGACCAGCTTGGGCTACAAAAAGTAGCTCAAGGCCAGCCTGAACTGCATAGTGAGACCCTGTCTCAAAAAGACAAAAAAAAAAAAGAGACCAACACATATTATATGGCTCTTGTTATTATTTGTATTTAGTACAGGGTCTGCAGGGTCTACAGGGTCTCACTGTGTAGATTGGACTCTTAGTGATTCTCCTGTTGTCAGCCTCCTTAGACTGGGCATGGTGTTGCGAATCCAGCTCTTGGGAGGCGGTAAACAGGTGAATCATTACCAGTCAAATGTAGTAGTGACACCCTTCCACACTCAGTCTCAATCCGATGTCTCAGCACACCCTGGGGCCAGGGTGGGCACAACCACCAGGGATTGAACCTGCTGCACTCTGCCTAAGCAGGCGCTTTAGTCAGCTGAGCTATCTGGCCCGCCCTTATATGGCTATTATTGGCGCTCCAAGATACATAAACTTTATACTCCTGATTATACACCTCTCAGATTGACTTTGATGTCTTGATGGTTGCTGCCTGTGTTGGTGAATTTGAAGCTGGTATTTCCAAGAATGGGCAGGTGGATAGGTTAGGATTTATATCTAAAATTTGCCCAAATTTGGGAGGCTAAGGCAAAAGGATCTCCATGAGTTCAAGATCAGCCTCTACTACATAATGAAACCCTGCCGCCAAAAAGCCAAAAAATGAGTAAAAAATAAAGTTCTCCCCAAAGTCATGTGTTTTGAAGGCAAATGCATTTTGGAGGCTCTATACTTAGCATAATGTGCGGATAAGAAGGGGGGTGGTTGGAGGCAGGGCCTGTAAGGGCCAGTTCCGGTCCCTGCCAGCCCCTCCTCCCCTTTCTGCTTCCTGGTTTCTAGCACCTCTTCTTCTACCTGGCCCCTCTGCCATCTTATTTCTGCTTTGGAGGCAGGTGACTATAGATTGAAACTTCAGTCAGTAAAGCGCTCCTCCTTTAAGCTGCAGGTGTTTTGTCCCAGCCATGAGACAAGGCCTAAGGCTGTGGAACAACTGAATACTGGCTTGGGCAGGCTGGATTCTGCCAAGGCACCCTGCAGAGGGCTGGCAGGGAATGACTGGGGAAGTCAGCACCTACGCTAGGAACACTGGCCACGCCCCTGGCACAGTAGCCACTGTACGTGCTTCTGGTCGGAGTGTGGAGAGCATGCTGGAGCAAGTGCTACTGTATCTTGGTTTAAGGGAAGGAATGCCACCCATAAAGAGGTGACAGAGACCACTGTTAGGGATGGGGTACAAACTCCTGGGTGCTTAATCCACTACCTGTTTAAATCATGCCTTATCTTTTGTTCTGAGATAAACAGGAACCAGGCATAATGGTGCATGCCTGTAATTGCAGCTTCAGGAGGCAGGGGCAGGAGGATTGCAAAAAAAAAAAAAAAAAAAAAAAAAAAAAAAAAAAAAAAAAAAAAAAGAGGATCAACAGGGACTTCAAAGTGGTTTTTCCTAAAAACCATGACTGTTCACTTGGGGTTACTGGTAAATTGCCATAGATTACTAAAAGTAGAACAAATTCTGACGTTCATTTTGCTTGTTTACTTATTTATTTGTATTTTAGAGAAGGGTCTCCAGGGTGCTCAGGGTCTCACTACTAAATCAGACTCATAGTGACCTGCCTGTTTACAGCCTCCTAAGAGCTGGGATTACAGGTGCCCGCCAGACCTGTACAGTCTCAATTGTCTGTTTCAGCGAGTCCTAGGGGTGGGGCCGGCATGGCAGGCCTGGGATCAAACTCCAGGCCTTGGTGCCTGCTTAAAAGCACTTTAATCGGCTGAGCTATTTGGACAGCCCTTGAAAGTTGAGAAGAATTTTTTTGGCTGGCTCAGGCTGCCTTCAGGGCACATCAGGTGAGGCTTGTCCAGCCACGGATCAAACCCAGTCCCCTGCACCTAAATACATTTGCCTGAGCAGATGCTTGAACAACTGAGCTAACCCACAGGCCCCCAAAAGTTGAGAAGGACTTTTTTTTTTTTTTTTTTGGCTGGCTCAGTCTGCCTTAAGGGCATGCCAGATAAGGCTTGTGGAGCTGGGGATCAAACCCCAGCGACTGACTGAATTTGCCCAAGCAGGAGCTTAAACCTAAGCTGCAGGCCCTGTATCCTTTATTGCTGTAAAACTCTGGATATAAGTATCTTAATCATGCAAAACAAGGTTTATTGGTCCTAAATTTACCTAGTCTGTTTCATCTCCCTTCAATAAGTAAACACGCTGGGCCAGGGAGATAGCTCAGCAGCATAAGGGCCTATCTGGAAAGCACAAGGCCCTGAGTTTAATCCCCAGTACAAAAAAAAAAAGACACTAAGCGATTCACAGGGACATTTAGCTGTGCCCTAAGCTCCACTGCCCCTAACTTAGGGTCACACTGGATTCTAGCAAAGCCTCACAGGGCTAAGATTACACCAGGCAGAGTAGCCTGTGAGCTGTAAGAGTCTTCCAGAGCCATGCAAAGCAGGGCAGAGACAGTGACCCCCAGTCCTGGGCCATCTCAGCTAATCCTGAGGAGCTGGACCCCTGCTTTTGTGAGTAACCCCTGCACCAGAATGGGCCCCACTGGCTACCATGGCTGAACTTTCCTAGTCTCCTACACTGCCCAATTCTGCATAATAAATCTCCCCGTGCCTTACACTGATGTGGCCTGAAGTTTATCCTTTTTCTATGATGTGAATCAAGAACCTGCTTGGCAGGCTGAGCTGAGAGGTTCCCATCTTCTTTCAGAGGACTCTCAGACTTGTCTGGAGACTGAACCACATTGCTTAACACTGTAAACAGGCCTTCACGGGTCCCTCAGAAGGCTTATAAATTGGTGGGACTAATATCGTCCCTGAGTCCAGTGAAGACCAGTTGCTGTCAAATCCAGTGTGGTGGTCACTTGTGCTGTAGTGAGTGTGTTACAACTGGAGTGAAACCCATTGAAATGCCCCACGCAGTCACAGGCTATGTCTTTGTGTGCGTTGTTTTTCTGGTAACTTGTTCTTAGATCTCTTGTGCTGCAGGCTGTGGGGAAAGACAAAGAGGACTCCAGAAATGAGGCTCCAAGATAGTGGTTTTTATCAGGTGTGGTGGTGCACATCTGTAAGCCGAGGCACGAAAACTGTAAGTTCAGTGTAGTCATGGTTACACAGTAAATTCAAGGTCAGCCTGGCCTGTATAGCAACACTTTGTCTCAAAGATAGAGAGGAGGGGCTGGGATTAGCTCAGTGGCTGCCTGGCAGGCACAAGATCCTATGTTTGATTCCCAGTACCACCCCCTGCCCCCCACAAAAAAGTGGTATCAGAGTCCAGACTATGCAAGGGTTAAATTATTGATCATGAAGGGACCTCTGACTGTATTGAAAAAGCTCATACTCACAGTGCTCTGAAGTCAAAATACTATAGCCAGGCAGCACAAGATAGGGCTGCTGATATCCCCTATTCCAAGACAAAAAGCTGCCATCTTAGAATCCAAATCATTGTTTTTATTATTTTTGTGACTGGCTCAGCCCACCCTGGGGGCAAGGCTGGCACACATGTGGTGCCCAGGGACTGAACTGCAGTCCCTGCGTTTGCCTAAACTTGCCTGAGTGCTTGCTTCAGCAGCACATATACTAAAATTGGAACTAAGTTGCCTAAGCAGGTGTTTTAGATGCCCAAGCTGTCTTGCCAGCCCCCTCAAACAGTTCTCTTAAGTAGCAAATTTTACTGCTTGGAGAAATCTTTAGAATAACTTCCTAAGGTCCCTAAACCTAACCCTAACTGTAAGTTTCCACTTTGCCTCAGTATCCCCTTTCTTTGTTTGAAAACCTAATAAATATGGGCTGTCTGGAGAAGCTCTTATCTCATTTAAGCCATTTGTAGTGCACTTGTTTTGGGAGATTGGTGCTAAGCCAAGTCCCCAATAGGGTGGTGCATGCAGGAGGAGGCTGGGAGGCTCTCCTCCTGCATAGCCCAAACCACTGAAGATCCCCCACGTTTTGTTGTTTTTTGAGACAGGGTCTCTCTGTATAGCCCAGGCTGGCCTCAAACTTGTAAGGATCCTCTTTCCCAGCCTCCTGAGCCCTGCATTTACAGGCATGCCTGCGCGTGCCCTCACGCCCAGCTGAAGACCCTTTTGATATGGCTCTGGCTCCCTGGAGTTTGCCTGACAAGCTATGGCTCCAAGTCTTCTCCCTCACACCCTACCCTTTCCCACCTTTCCTTTCCTTCCCTGTTCTAAGCCCTTCCCATCTACAGCAGTTTAGCCCCTAGCCTTTTCAGGTCTCTAGCTGCACCTGGCCCATTGTTAGGATACTCTTACAGAATCCTACAGAGGCACAGTATAATAAAGGTTAGAAATCCTTTCATAGCCTGTGACTATGTTCATCTTCCCTGTTATGCAGCAGCCTTGACTATCTAGGCCCAGATGTTCCTTCTTAACAATGTGTAGGGTCAAACCAACTGTGTCTGGTTTGTGTTTTAAAAATATGCAGTGATTCCAACTTGCTTCAAGGCCATCATGTTTAGAGGAAGCCTGGCCCAGTCAAAGACATTTTTTTGTTTTTTTTTTTGGTACTGGGGATAGAACATGGGACCTCATGCTTGCCAGGCAGGTGCTTATGCCACTGAACTATCTCCCTGGCCCATGGACAATTGCAACTCTATCTACCCTCCCAGAATGTTCCAGTATAAACCTGCCTGACAACATATGATGTAATTCTTCTGGTCCATGTAACCAATCATGTAATAACCTATCAGTTATGTACTGCCCACTCATAAACCACATTTAAACTGAACTCAAAACCTGACTCTGGGGGTGATTTGAGCCTCTGGGTTCTCGGCACATTAGTGTAATGTAAGTTGCCTTCTAATCCTTGGTGCAGTTTCCCATGTGCTATGATATTGGTTTTTCTGCTACATCATCATCAGAAAGAGCAAGCCCAGCTGACAGGCCAAGGAAAGACCCAGGGTTCTGCCTTATCACACCTCAGGGACTTCCTGCCCGCGCCCAGCCTCCACCATAGACCTCAGCCTCTACCAGACTTCAGATGAGCAAAAGCTTACCCTTTGCAGGTCCCAAGGGCAGATCTATCCTTCCCATCAAGTGCACCTCTAAGGCCCTGGAGGGCGGGGCATGTTGAGCACCGTCTTGCTTGTATCAACAGATGGCCGAGTTCTGGAAGACCTGCTTAAACTCCCATTGGGTCAGCTGACACTCACCCCAGCCCTTGGAGGTGGGTGTCCTTATCTTTCCTCAGATGGGGAAACTGAGGTGAGGCAGGCCGGCCAGCTTGCTCTGCCTGGACGAGCATGTAGCAAGGCTGGGGTTTGGCTCTCCAGGACAGTATGCAGACCTGTCCTGAGGGGCTGGACAGGGGCTCCAAATAGTGTGCTCTGAAAGGCAGTTTGCTCAGGTTATCCCAGCACGTGTCCTTTTCCCTTCTTCTGCCGAGGAGACCTACGTTCGTGCAGTCTGGGTGGGGACCATTTTGCCAGCCTCTGGAAACTCCACTGTGAATCATTCATAGAAGACATCATCAAAGAGGGTGCTGGGGGAAAAGTCCCAGTGTCCCCTCCTCGCCTTTCCTTCCCTTCCCTTCTACCCTTGGGCAGCGTGTACTGAGTGTGCAGGGCTACCGGCGCCCACTTGATGGGGCTGAGACCATCAGGGCTACACTTTCACAAGAGGCAGTGATGTCCAGTGCCCGAGCTCAGCTCTCATCCTAGCTGGGGGCGTGGGGTGAGCTGCTGGCCCTCATGAGGGCAGTGTCTTCTGTGAAAGGGCAGGGGGTGCTGTTGACCACACCAGGGCTCAGCTCTCCCACCCTTGTCCTATCCTATACCCCTGGTGCTGGGGATGGAACCCTGAGTTTCAGGAATGCCAGGAAAGTTCTCTACCTGCAGCCCTTTTTGAGATCGGGTCTCACTGAGTTACCTTCCTGCTCTAAAACTCGTGATTCTCTGTGCTGAGCCTCCTGAGCAGCTGGACCACGGGCATGTGGGTAGTATTTAGCACAGAGCCCTGGCCCCTGCACATGAAGACAGACGCTGACCACATTTACTGCTTGGACTGAGATCTGAGTGGCCCTGCTTCAGAGTGCCTTGTAACCTTCAAGAAAAGCTTTAGCTACCCCTTTCTGAGGTAGCCACCTGCTCTCCCACTCCCTACATGCTCCTGCACCCAAGTCTGTGCCCCTCCACATTTCCCAGGAGCTCTTGCTCTTTATGTCTCTGCTTGAACTGTGATGCCTCATACAGCTGTGCAGGTTGTCCACTGCACAAGGAGGCCTGGCTGCAATGGTAAGTTGGAAGCTGAACTTTGGCCTAGTTCTATTCAACCACCTCCAAGCCCTGGTCTGGAGCTGCATCCCTTTCTCTGATTCCCATCAGCGAGGGTTGCAGTCACCTTGCTGAACTGTCCTCCAATCTTCTACCCAGACACCATCACTGCTCCGCATCACCTCCTCCGGGAAGGCCGCCTAGCTCTTTCAGATGTTATTAGCTGCAGCCCTGTGCAGAGCTTCTGCAACCTCTGCATGTCCCTCTGACCTGGGAGCACTCAGCTCTGCTGGCCCCTGTTCCCTGCTGGACTCTGGGTTCCCAGGTAGTCTCTAGATCACAAACAAGCCAGGCAAGGAGTGCTTTATTCTCACTGTAGTGGAGGACAATGAGGGGTCTTGGTAGCAGCAACAGTGCCCCCTCCCCGTCCCAGCACTCTCCTCCTTGGCCCTGGCTGGACACCAGGCAGCAGTAGCAGCAGCACGTTACAGGAGACAGGGGTGGGGTGTTAGTCTGCTGACTGGTGCCCAGGTCCACGGAGAGTGTGCCTAGGACCCCAATCACAAGCCAGGGACACGTGGAGCGGCTCATTCAGCGGTGAAGATGCGACTGGAGATGTCATCCAGGAGCCAGTCGATGCCCTGTAGCAGGTTCTCCCCAGTGACAGCGCTGCAGCCCTGGATGCACCAGTGGTGGCTGCGGATGGAATCCAACTCCAGGGCCTGGAAGATGGAGATGCAGTGATGCAAGCCACTGTGGTTCCCACCTGGCACGCCCATCCCCTTCCCTGGCCCCACAAGTGCCACTTCTCTAAGGTCACCTCATCCAGGCAGCCTCCCCTGGCTCCCTGTGAGGGTCATCTGCTGGGGCACTTGGGCTTTCCATGGCACCACTGCCAATGACAACCTGGGTGACATAAAAGTAACATGGGCTCACAGTAACTAGAGCCCAAGCACTGTGCCAGGGACTCCATATATGCCAACTCTTCCACTCCACTGTACCACTAGGGATTGTGTTCGCCCTTGTACCAAAGAGAAAAACAAAGCTCACAGAGCTTTGCAACTTTAAGCAACCTGCCTCAGGTTACACTGCCAGGAAGTGACAGAACCACTATTCTAACCTGCTCTTTCTCATTTTGGAGTTTGTGCACTGGAAATATGACGAAGCTGCAGGCTGCAGGGTTAGAGTGGATGGGTTTAAATCCTGGCTTGTCTACCTACTGGCTATGTGACCTTGGGCAAGTCATCTAATCTTTCTAAAGGCTGCTATATCATCTGTAAAATGACAGTTGTTCCTACCTCATGAGGCTGTGCGTGAGAAGCAAATGAGTTAGCCCATGCACACAGCATCTCCAGGGGAAGCACACACAGTGTGTGCACTCCCAGCACCCTGTGGAGTAATCTGCTTGTAGGCCTGCCTTTCCTTTCCCCAGGCTGTGGTCACCCCTACATCTTGGCAACCACCAAACCTATGGTGCCCCATATAGGTTCTGCCACATGGCAGGGGCTAAGAGAGGCTCTGAAAATGTATGGAAAAAGAATCAAGAGCCCTATCCTTAGCAAGCCCCCTTCAGGGCCTGGCCTCACGTTTTTTTTTTTTTTTTTTTTTTTGGTGGTACCAGGAATGGAACTCAGACCTTGCACTTGCCAGGCAAGCACTTAGTGCACCGAGCTATCTCCCCAGCCCCATGGCCTCACCTCTTGAATAGCATTAGAGGACAGTGCTCCCGGCAGGTCCTGCTTGTTGGCGAAGATGAGGAGGGTGGCTCCAGCCAGGCGCTGGGGAGACAAGATGCAGGTGGATGGAGCTCTGAGGGCAGCTTGGACCCTGGTTAGCTGGCCCAGGGGATCTGGGATTAGAGAGCAGCCTGAAAGATCTGGAAAGGCCCATAGGGGTGGAAGAGGCCCAGTGGAGGACAGCCATTGAGGTCAGCCCCACCCAGTGGGTACTGCCCACTTCTGTGCTTCAGTCTTCCCTTCTGTAAGCACAGAAGGAGCTGGGTAAGGTGATTTAAGGCCTCTGGGCTTCTAGACAGCTCAGGTTTGATGGCCAGGCATGCAGAGAGCATGGGCACCACTCTTCTGTAGCCCTTTCATGGTCTCCTCCACAGCCTTAATGCCTCTGTTCTTGATGACACCCACACATGAAGGGCAGGTGGGAGGACACAACCCCCCCGGGCCTCCACCCGCTGAGCTTCCACCCATTAGGCCTGGCTCAGCATCCCACACCCGGGGAGGAACTATAGCTCTCCTGGTAACTACATGTCCCTATAAGCCTAGGACAGACCACTGGTGCCCATGAGCCCTAGGTTGTTATAGCTCCCACCTCTTCTCAAAGAAATGCAATGCAGTAAAGAGAATCAAATCCTAGAACAGACAAATACACTAGTGGAAAAACTGGTGCAATCCATGTAAGGATTTGTAGTTAAGATAATAGCAACATGCCAGTGTTGATTTCTTCTTTTTGACAAGTACCTCGAGGCTATGTGAGGGGGCTTTTGGGTTAGCTCAGTGGTTCAAGCACCTGCACGGGCAATCTCAGTCAGGCACAGGGGACGACAGTTTGATTCCCCACACCCACCCCTAAGGCAGCCTGAGATAGCTAAAAACAAAAAATAAACAAACAAAAACAATTAGGCTATGTGAGATGTTAACATCAGATAAGTGCAGTAAGGAGTATCTTTGTACCTTTTCTGTAGATCTGAAATTTTACTTAAAGTGTTTTGGTCCACACAGCAAATTGCAAAGTCAACTTAATTATAACTCCCATATTAGGATGTGGATATGGAGGCTCAGAGTGGTTAAATGCCTTCCTGAGGTCACACAGCGGCCAGGACTTTACACACTGGTTTTAAGGTAGCTCCCTAAAGTGCCCTAGGATAACTGTTGTCAACTCCCCTTCCCTTGGCTTCTCTTCTTCGTGTGTGTGTGTGCGTGTGTGTGCGCGCGCGCGCGCGCGCGCGCGCTAGGAGAGATTGAACCCAGGACCACTGAACATTGTTTTTTTTTTTTTGTCTTTTTGAGACAGGGTCTTAAACTTACTATGCAGTCCAGGTTGGCCTTGAGCTCACATGATCCTCCTGTCTCAGCCTCCTAAGTATTGGGATTCCAGGCTTAGAAGTATATGTCACCAGTCCTGGCTGGATCCTACTTTTTTGTTTTGTTTTGAGATAGGTCTCATTAAGTAGCTCAGACTAGCCTCCAACTTACAGAGGTACTCCTGCCTCAGGTTCCAATTACAGGCAAGGAAATAAGCCTGTCTTTTGGTGGCCATATGAGCAGGGTGACAGATTCGCCCAGTATAGGGCCTGAATGCTGGGCGAAGACTCCCTCCCTGCCCCCACCAGGCCCTGCCCTGCCACGCACCTCCTCCACAAGCAGGCCCTGCAACTCCCTAGCACAGTCCTGTAGGCGCTGCCGATCAGCGCTGTCCACCACCCAGATGAGGCCATCAGTGCTCTCGAAGTAGTTCCGCCAGTAGGAGCGCAGTGACTTCTGGCCACCCACGTCCCAGACGTTCAGTTTGAACCTGGACAGGGCAGGAGGCAGGATCAGCAGGTCCCTCTCCCTCACTGCCTACCCCACCCTGGCAGCTTGGGGACCCCAACTCACCCTCGGTGCTCCAGGGTCTTGATGTTGAAGCCAAGTGTTGGGGAGATAGTGTCCACATCTTCTCCATTGAACTTCTTGAGAATGGTGGTTTTGCCGGCATTGTCCAGGCCACTGGAGTCCAAGGGCTAAGGACAAGGTCCTACACTCTGGTGACTCACTTAGCAAACTAATCACTTCCCACCATGTATTAAAGCTGTGCATGTGCATTCCGCACATCCAACCAAGACCAGTGGGTAGCTCCTGAAACTGGCTGCGGATGGGTGCCAACTCTCCCCAGACCATCCCCACCAGCTGACAAAGCCACTGTATCTCTTTGTGCTCACATGCAGCAACAGAATGCTCTCTGGACCCATCTCACTTCCCTTTAAAGAATCTCTTTTTAAGAAAACTGTACTTGGGTCAGTGAGATAGCTCAGCAGTCTAAAGCGCCTGCTTAGGCAACTGCAGGGACCATGGTTTGATCCCCAGCACCACATGCTGTGCCAGCTCCACCCCCAGGGCAGGCTGAGCCAGCCATAACATAAAGTTAAAAAAAAAAAAAAATGAAAACTGTACTCACTACACCCTCTAGCTTTCTGCTCTTGATCCCATCAGACTGTGGCTCTCACTGCTTCCCAAGCCTGTGCTTGCCAAGCTGGTCCCCTGGCCAGGTTACTCACCACACCACCCAACCAGTGGCTCGCCCATTCTCCTGCCCTCCTCCAGTTCTCTTCTGGGCTCTCTTCTCTGTCTCCACTCTCTGGGTTAGTCTCCTCAGGTTCATGGCTCAATTCCCAGCTCCATGCTAATGTCCCCACTACCTCCCCTGGACATCAGTCCCTGTAGCAGCCATGTATCTGACATTTCTAGGATGTCCTAGAGTAGTGAACCTATGGCCAGGAGTGTTGCTTTCCTTTTTAAGACAAAAGATGTTAGGGCTGGCTAGACAGCTCAGCTGACTAAGCGCCTGCTTAGGTAAGCATAGGGACTGAAGTTGAAACCCCGCCACCAAGGGCTGGCCAAATAGCTCAGCTCATTAAGGCTCCTGCAGGCAGGTGTCAGGGCAGGGAATTCATCCCCAGGCCTCCCATGCTGGCCCTGCCCCCAGGGCTCGCTGAGCCAGCAACTGAGACTGGGCTTGGTGGTGCAGACCTGTAATCCCAGCTCTTTGGAGGCTGTAAACAGGCAGATCACTATGAGTCCCTTCTAGTAGTGAGACCCTGAACACCCTGTAGACCCTGCACCAAATACATAATAAACAAATAAATAAATTTTTAAAAGACAAAAGATGTTAATGTATAAAGTTTTTTTTCTAAACTAAAACATTAGTATTGAGGTTTAATTGCAGCGTTGGCATTTTGCATTAAGTAAGTGGATTTGGGGTTGAGTTTGTGCACTTGTCTCCAGATGGTTCGGTGTCACTGACCTACAGGCACTCTTCTGACCATAACAGAGCAAGAGCCATCACTTTCCCCTGCTCTTCCCCTAGTCTTTCTTTCTTCATTGCATCCTTGTCCTTCTAACAGTTCAGACCAGAAACCTGGCATCATCTTGGCTTCACTGCCTCCCACACTCACTTCTGATCTGGAAGCAACTCTCACTGGCCCTGCTGTCTCAACGTCTCCCTATTCCCATAACCTCACCACTTTTATCCTGGTCTAAACCACCGCCCTACCTCAGCAGCATTAGTGCCACCACCTAACTGGATGAAATCACGGCTTCTCCTCTGCTTAGGTCGCCAATGGGGAAAGCCAGGCACCTAAACTTCTAGTGAGGTGGCTCTGGGTCACTGCTCCTCCTCACCCCTTTCAGCCACATCCCACATTGCACTGAAGACACCAACTGTGTCCCTTTAGGGCCTTTGCACCCTGGCTTTGTTCTCAGCAGTGTCCCCAGGTTTGTACATGATCATCCCTCACCTTTTTACCGAATGGTCATTTTGTCAATGAGACCCTTTTTTGAGTACGCTGAATTACACTCTTCTCACTCCTTCCACCTATTTTACTTATATGCTTTATTTTCTCCCTTCTCCCTACATTACAGTATTTCCACAAAGGCAAGGTTTCCTTGTGTGAGGTTTTACTCCAGCACCCAGGACAGTGCCTACCTAGCACACAGAGTGCGCTCAATAAATATCCATTGAATGAGTGGCCCCTCTGGACTTTTCTCCGAGTTCTTTAAAAACAGACAAGAGGCGCAAGAAAATCTCTCCCGCCTGGCGGGGGATGGGGGGTGGGCAGGTGGGAGACTGCTGGACCCAACGCAGAGCCGGTAACAAGGTTCAACCTGCCGGGTTCCCCGCCGCGACGACCGTGGAGTGGCCATGCTGAATTACACTCGGTCCCAAGAACCCCGACAGGACCCGGGATCAGCGGCGCCAATCTCGCGGGACCCACTGCGCGGTTCCAACTCAAGGGCGGGGCCAGGCCAACACCTTCGGAAAGGAGGAGGGGGGTGGGGCAGGGAGGCCGAGAGCCCACGCTCAGTCCGCACTGGAGTCCGAGTCCCCTGGGCCGCTGTGTCTCCCCTACGTGAGGGACATCGGCCCTGTGTGGCGACCGGAGGCCCAAGCTCTTGGCCTTACGAACCGAGACCGACCTCCGGCCCTGTCGGTAATGCGCCCCCACCCTCGCCCCGGAGAAAGTGGTAGGTCCCATGTGCCTGACGCACTGTGGGCAGTTGGTACCGCCCGGGGACCGCGCATCGCGCCCGACAGGGGGCGCCTGCCCAGCGAGGCCCCTACCCTTGCGGCGTCGGCGCCCGGGAGGATACAGCATGAGCAGTCGCAGCTCTCGTTCTTTTTGCTTCATCTTCTTCAGGATGGTCAAAAGGCCCATGGTCCTGTAGCCCCCTCCCAGTCGTCGTTTCCTTTAGTCCCGGGACCTCACTCCCTATTCCTATTGGCCGCGATGCCCCCGCAGCACAGCCGATTAGCCACTTGCTCGTTTGGTCCCACCCCATCGCCACGTGACCGTAAGTGACCCGCAGACACAGGCTGGCGTCCTCTAGCGGTTGTTGGAGTCCTGCGCGGCCCACGCGTTAACCCTTCTCCTTCCAAAGGCCGGCCTTGGGCACACAAAGGCAGAGTCCCTGTCCCTTCCTCCCAGCACTCGAGGACTCGGCTGGGAGCGCGAACCTAAAGTTCCTGAGTTGCATCTCGGCAGGGTGGAGACTACTTGCCGATGAGTTTCGAACCCAGAGGTACTGGCGAGCTCGTCCCAAGCCAGTGTTTGACAGCGTTCCCCGGAAACTGCGATTATGTCTTGCTCACTTTGGGCTGTGGCGTCATCCTAAATGTACCAGTGACAGCAGCAGAAAATGGGCCTCCTGCTCTCCCTGGCTTGCGTAAATTCTCAATCAAGGCCTGTAATGCCCTCTAGAGGCTGTGTGCGTGGGGCGACTATGTGCCAGTGTCAGAACTGAGCCTTTGTCATTTAGAGGATTCCGCAATGCAGAGAACAGATCCTGCAAGAAGAATTGTAGACGATGCCAAAGCGTCAGAATTGAGAAGTCTAAGTCCTTAGGCCCAGGTGGGGCTTATCACGTGACTGCGTGTAATAGGTGCTCAATAAATGCTTTTTGTTTGATGACTTCCTAAGAGTTTTTTGTCTTTGTTTTTTTAAATTTATTTATTTATTTATTTGTTTGCTTGTTGTGTTTGTTTATTTATTCATTTTGTGGCTGGCTCAGCCTGCCCTGGTGGTGGCGCTGGCGCAGCATGTGGTGCCGGGGATCGAACTGCAGTCCCCGCAGTTGCCTGAGCCCTCCTAAGCAGGCGCTTTAGACCACTGAACCATCTCGCCGGCCCCTTGTTTGTCTTTTTGAGACGGGGTCTCGCTGTGCAGGTCAGGCTGGCCTAGAGCTCATTTTGTAGCCCGGGCTGGTCTCGAGTTCTCGCAAAGGTACTCCTGCCTCACACATCCTGAGTGCTGGGATTATAGGTGTACGCACTAAGAACGTTGGAGCGGGAAATCTCTGCAAGTGTGAGGCCTGGGCTACATAGTGAGTTCAAGGTCATCCTTGTACAGATGGAGACCCTGTCTTAAAAAAAAGGCCAAACAAAAAGGGCTAGGGAGATAGCTCAGCAGTGTAAGTGCCTGCCTGGCAAGCACGAAGTCCTGAGTCTGATCCCTGGGACAAAAAAAGAAAAAGAAAAACGAAAAGAAAATCACTGCAATTCAGCAGTTAACACTAAGAAGTAAATTTGGGGAAGAATTTAAAATTACTACATTAAACTAAAATTACTACATTAAGCACTTTTGGGTTGTTTTCCATTTTCACTGCCAGCAGCCTTGAAATAGTTATTTAAATGTCAGTCTCCAAATTCCACCTGCCCAAGCTGTTGTGGCTTCCCAAGAGCCACACAGTAGAATTTCTGTTTCTTTCTCTTTTTTTCTTTGAGACAGAGTCTTACTGTGCAGTTCAGGCTGACCCTGAACTCACTGTGTAACCCAGGCTGGCCTTGAACTTGACTTGATCCCCCTGCCTCAGCTTCCTGAGTTCTGGGATTACAAGTGTGCAAGTCACCATGCCTGGCTTGGGTTTAATTTCTGAGCAATTACCCTTAGTTAAGAAATAACTGGGTAAAGGGTAAGGTAGGGTGTGATGGCACAGACCTGTAATTCCAGCACTTTGGGAGGCTAAGGCAGGAGGATCACAAGCTCAAAACCAGCCTGAGCAGCTGAATAACTTAACAGCCTGTCTCAAAAAAATAAAGGCTTGGGGGCCGGGGAGATAGCTCCGTGGCACAAGTGCCTGCCTGGCAAATGCAAGGTCATGAGTTCAAACCCTGGTCCTGCCAAAAACAAACACAAAAACAAAAAAATAAAGGCTTGGAATGCAACTCAGGGCAGAAACCCTGGGATCAGTCCTCAACATGCATAGCCAGACTCCTCTCAAAAGGACAAAAAAAAAAAAAGAGTGAGGGACCTATGCCAGGCTTTTTATTTGCCTCCTGGAAAGGAGGAAAGAGCTCTCAAAACCTCTGGGAAATATCTTTAGAGAAGAACTATGAGCCAGATGTGGTGGCGCACACCTGTAATCCCAGCACTTGGGAGAGCTCAAGGCCAGCCTGAACTGCATAGCGAGACCCTGACTGAAAAAAAAAAAAAAAAAAACATATATATATATATATATATATATATATATATATATATATATATCAGCTCTCTCTATATATATCTTGTTTCCCCCCTACAAAAAGGATCATGAAATTAAAATGTCCAAATCCTGACAGCTGTGAAGTCTGCTTTTGAAAGGATTTCTTAGGGCTAAATGTATTGTAACTTGAGGGTAGAGTTCTAGATCATTATAGAAATATCGTTTGTCCAATGTAAAAAGTTTGCTACTACAGCCAAGCATGGTAGCATATGCTTATAATCCTCACACTCAGGAAGCTGAAGCAGGAAGATTGCCACAAACTCAAGACCAGCCTGGAGGGGACAACCCACTTGGGGCTCCCCTTCTGTCCCTCTCTCTGACAGGAGCTTTCTTTCCCCTAATAAGTATATTCTGCTCATTAAAAGAAA